>JBAIZL010000001.1:219317443-219319943 GCA_036971475.1 Prosapia bicincta | reverse complement strand
CCTCTCTTTCATCATTCCCCAGACGTAGGCGTCTGTTTTCGAAAGAAAACAATGTGTCTAAGCCTGTGTGTCTGGCGCGCATGCTCATACCATTCTGAACACGAAGGCAGGTTTCGAGCACAACAAAATCTCCTAGGTTTCCTATGAATCGATCAAGATGGACTCTATATCGGTGATCCTATTACAGCTGATTCAGTTAAAGTACTGTTTATTTTGGCGCATACGGTACATTGAAGCATACGGAATCCAAAACTCCCTTTTGATCCACCTAAATCCGAAACCCGCTAATAGAACCCCAATGCCTTTGTTTACATTGTTTTCCCTCATAAAATGAACATAATAAACACTTGAAATTTAAAATCAAGTCCGACTCTATGTGAGCCGTGTTGCGTAACACGTGGGGCTATTTGCATGTAGGAGTCGCGACAGGGCAAAACAAACTTTGCCGCTACATCTCGCCAGATGTCGCTTTCCTTTTAACTTTTCTAGGAATCATTAATTCCTATTTAAATTACTTGTAGGCCTCCTTAATATCCGTCGCCTGACAGCTTCTTGCGTAGAGAAGAAGTATATTTCGTCGTAATTATTTTATGGTAAATATTTTTCTTAATTATTTTATATCCGCAAAAGTATATTTGCATAATTTGTGATGAAACTGAGTAAAGTAGAGAGGCTATGTAAGAGGTAGACAGGGGATGGGGGTTACTTCCGGCAGGACGCAACATTCAGAAATCCCTCCGTCTATTATCTCAGTTTTGATAATATTATGTATATTTGAGCTGGATATCAGCGAGGCGATGCCCTAGCGGCGACAGTCCTGCCTTGTGGATCGGTTTGCATTAGTCCCGGAATCAACTTTTGGGAAATGTTTAAGGTATATTTAACTGTTTCGATGTTACTTAAAATATGATAAGACAACGCTGTAGTTTTATTCGTCAAAAAAATGGATGTCGCCTCAATCGCACTCAACGACATTTGCGCCACCTTAACGCTGTTGCAGGATGGAACAACACCCTTCGTAAACCTAATCCTAGAATCAAAGAATTGATTAATTGTTTCAAAACTGAAGCGGGAAATGCAGCCTGCGCATATATGGAGCAATAGTTAAACCTTGGAATCAAGACGAGAGAATGCACACATATGAAACTGGCCGAGATAATTAATAAAACTATCAAGAAGTACGAAGAAACTGGTGACCTGAGGTCGAGTCTTTGCCTTCTGACCTACTTACAAAAATTAGACTAGGTTCAAACTGAAAACCGCTAAAGTTATGACAATATTTGTTAATACAGTAATACTAAGTTAATCACACAAAAAAAAACATTAAATTAAATTACTAAAAAAAGAGATTTACATGGTATACTATGCTTTAGAAAAGTAAAAAATATAAAAATGACTACGCTTTTAGCTGATTTTTGACACGCCTAAATGATAACAAACTAGTTTTCCAAAATAATGGAGAAACTGGTTTTCTATCACTTAGCCAGTCCAAACCTTGGGTAAAGTGTGATGGGCATCATAGAGGTTATAATCGTACTTAATACGGGAAATAATGTGGGGCTACCAAACGCAGGTATATTTGGGGTAACTTGGGCGCAACTGTCGCACATTCACATTGGGCGCGTGTCATTGGGTGCATCTGTCGCATATTCAGAGAAAATGTTCCTCCGTCGAGATTTTGATGTGCTAGGCCCTGAACACCCACGTCCGGGGACCGCCGGCGTCGTTGAAAATATGTTGCGTCATAGAACAAATACAAGAAAGAGAGAGAGGATAGAGAGCTCTTGAGAACAATAGAGAGCGCCGACGGAGAGATCATGGTTGTCGGACAGGGTTCAAGTGGCGACCCGAGTCTCTACCCTCCCGCTAATATTACAGCTCCATTCAACTGCTGCAACTAGTTACTCGGGCGTAATGCTAGAGATTGTCAATCCTCGTGGCGTAATCGTTATACACACACCGCGGAGTTTGACGTGGACAATGCCATGGAAAAGCTTAAATATTTAATACAGTATTGCATTGCTAGAACCAATTAATTGATCGAAGCAACTAAGACAGAAGGCCTAATAATTACTTATTTTTAAAACCCTCTTCTTGGGGTATAAAGAGATATGCAAAGAGAAATTGTAATAGCTAATTCAATTCCTTATATTAGTTCACACTCCCCTTATATATATATATATATATATATATATATATATATATATATATATATATATATATATATGTATGTATATCTTGTTAACAAAATACTTTTTATTCAGCAACTCAAGTTCAAATACATTTTTTTAAACGTGTAGTGGATGGCAATTGATATTAACACAGTGTTTTCAAATATTAACCCATTAAATAAATTTAATAATTAATTAATTTTAGTTTTGTCTGGGAGAAAAAAAATTCTCAAAAGGCACAATGTATGCAATATAATTATTTCGTCTAATTTGGCTTAAAATAAGTGATAATATATGATTTTATAAAACAGCTGATTTTATGTTATAGG
>JBAIZL010000001.1:219207443-219312443 GCA_036971475.1 Prosapia bicincta | reverse complement strand
TGGGATCCATAGTGTCCTCTTCAGCTACAGAAACCACTGTGTCACACTTTACGGGCGACACTATAGGAACGGGTACACTCATGAAACTCTGGGGCCCATAGTCTCATCTTTAACTGCAGCAACCATTGTGTCACACTTTACGGACGACACTATGAGGGCGGGAACATAAATAGAAGTCTAGGGCTCATAGTGTCCTCTTTAGCTCAAACAACAATCGTGTCACACTTTACGGGTGACACTATAGAAACTATTACACTCATGGAACCCTGGGGCTCATAGTATCCTCTTTAGCGCAAACAACAATCGTGTCAGACTTTACGGGCGACACTATAGAAACTATTACACCCATGGAACTCTGGGGCCCATAGTCTTCTCTTTAGCTACAGCAACTATTGTGTCACACTTTACGGGCGACACTATAGGAACGGGTACACCATGAAATTCTGGGGCCCATAATCTCATCTTTAGCTACAGCAACTACTGTGTCACACTTTAGGGGCGACATTATAGGAACGGGTACACTCATGAAATTCTGGGGCTCACAGTCTCATCTTTAGCTATAGCAACCACCATGTCACACCTTAGAGGCGACATTATAGGAACGGGTACACTCATGAAACTCTGGGGTCCATAGTCTGATCTTTAGCTGCAGCAACCATTGTGACACACTTTAAGAGCGACACTATAGAAACTACTACACCCATGGAACTCTGGGGCTCATAGTCTTCTCTTTAGCTACAGCAACTATTATGTCACACTTTACGGGCGACACTATAGAAACTATTACACCCATGGAACTCTGGGGCCCATAGTCTTCTCTTTAGCTACAGCAACTATTATGTCACACTTTACGGGCGACACTATAGAAACTATTACACCCATGGAACTCTGGGGCCCATAGTCTTCTCTTTAGCTACAGCAACTATTATGTCACACTTTACGGGCGACACTATAGAAACTATTACACCCATGGAACTCTGGGGCCCATAGTCTTCTCTTTAGCTACAGCAACTATTGTGTCACACTTTACGGGCGACACTATAGGAACGGGTACACTCATGAAACTCTGGGGTCCATAGTCTGATCTTTAGCTGCAGCAACCATTGTGACACACTTTAAGAGCGACACTATAGAAACTACTACACCCATGGAACTCTGGGGCTCATAGTCTTCTCTTTAGCTACAGCAACTATTATGTCACACTTTACGGGCGACACTATAGAAACTATTACACCCATGGAACTCTGGGGCCCATAGTCTTCTCTTTAGCTACAGCAACTATTGTGTCACACTTTACGGGCGACACTATAGGAACGGGTACACTCATGAAACTCTGGGGTCCATAGTCTGATCTTTAGCTGCAGCAACCATTGTGACACACTTTAAGAGCGACACTATAGAAACTACTACACCCATGGAACTCTGGGGCTCATAGTCTTCTCTTTAGCTACAGCAACTATTATGTCACACTTTACGGGCGACACTATAGAAACTATTACACCCATGGAACTCTGGAGCTCATAGTCTTCTCTTTAGCTACAGCAACTATTGTGACACACTTTACGAGCAACACTATAGAAACTATTACACCCATGGAACTCTGGGGCTCATAGTCTTCTCTTTAGCTACAGCAACTATTGTGTCACACTTTACGGGCGACACTATAGAAACTATTACACCCATGGAACTCTGGGGCCCATAGTCTCATCTTTAGCTACAGCAACTATTGTGTCACACTTTACGGGCGACACTATAGAATCTATTACAACCATGGAACTCTGGAGGTCATAGTCTTCTCTTTAGCTACAGCAACCATTGTGTCACACTTTACGGGCGATACTATCAGGGCGGGAACATAAATGGAAGTGTAGGGCTCATAGTCTCCTCTTTAGCTCAAACAACAATCGTGTTACACTTTACGGGTGACACTATAGAAACTATTACACTCGTGGAACCCTGGGGCTCATAGTATCCTCTTTACCTCAAACAACAATCGTGTCACACTTTACGGGCGTCACTATAGAAACTATTACACCCATGGAACTCCGGGGCCCATAGTCTCCTCTTCAGCTACAGCAACTATTGGGTCACACTTTACGGGCGACACTATAGAAACTATTACACCCATGGAACTCTGGGGCCCTTAGTCTCATCTTCAGCTACAGCAACTATTGGGTCACACTTTACGGGCGACACTATAGAAACTATTACACCCATGGAACTCTGGGGCCCATAGTCTTCTCTTTAGCTACAGCAACTATTGTGTCACACTTTACGGGCGACACTATAGAAACTATTACACCCATGGAACTCTGGGGCCTTTAGTCTCATCTTCAGCTACAGCAACTATTGGGTCACACTTTACGGGCGACACTATAGAAACTATTACACCCATGGAACTCTGGGGCCCTTAGTCTCATCTTCAGCTACAGCAACTATTGGGTCACACTTTACGGGCGACACTATAGAAACTATTACACCCATGGAACTCTGGGGCCCTTAGTCTCATCTTCAGCTACAGCAACTATTGGGTCACACTTTACGGGCGACACTATAGAAACTATTACACCCATGGAACTCTGGGGCCCATAGTCTCATCTTCAGCTACAGCAACTATTGGGTCACACTTTACGGGTGACACTATAGAAACTATTACAACCATGGAACTCTGTGGCTCATAGTACCCTCTTTACCTCAAACAACAATCGTGTCACACTTTACGGGCGACACTATAGAAACTATTACACCCATGAAACTCTGGGGCCCATAGTCTTCTCTTTAGCTACAACAACTATTGGGTCACACTTTACGGGTGACACTATAGAAACTATTACACCCATGGAACTCTGGGGCCCATAGTCTCATCTTCAGCTACAGCAACTATTGGGTCACACTTTACGGGTGACACTATAGAAACTATTACACCCATGGAACTCTGGGGCCCATAGTCTCATCTTCAGCTACAACAACTATTGTGCCACACTTTACGGACGAAACTATAGAAACTATTACACCCATGGAACTCTGGGGCTCATAGTCTTCTCTTTAGCTACAGCAACCATTATGTCACACTTTACTAGCGATACTTTGAGAACGGGTACATCTATGGAACTCCGGGGGCTGTAGCCTCCTCCCTAGCTAAACCAACAATCTTGTCATACTTTACAGGCGAGACTATTGGCACGAGTACAGCCATGTAGATCTGGTGCAAATAGTCTCCTGTTTATCTAGACCAACCATCGTGTCAAGCGTTGCTCGCGAGACTATGGGAACGGGCACACCCATGGAACTCTGGGGGTCATAGTCTCCTTCTTAACTAGACCAACCATCGTGTCAAGCGTTGCTTGCGAGACTATGGGAACGGGCACACCTATGAAACTCTGGGGGCCATAGTCTCCTTCGTAACTAGACCAACCATCGTGTCAAGCGTTGCTCGCGAGACTATGGGAACGGGCACACCCATGGAACTCTGGGGGCCATAGTCTCCTTCTTAACTAGACCAACCATCGTGTCAAGCGTTGCTCGCGAGACTATGGGAACGGGCACACCCATGGAACTCTGGGGGCCATAGTCTCCTTCTTAACTAGACCAACCATCGTGTCAAGCGTTGCTCGCGAGACTATGGGAACGGGCACACCCATGGAACTCTGGGGGCCATAGTCTCCTTCTTAACTAGACCAACCATCGTGTCAAGCGTTGCTCGCGAGACTATGGGAACGGGCACACCTATGGAACTCTGGGGGCCATAGTCTCCTTCTTAACTAGACCAACCATCGTGTCAAGCGTTGCTTGCGAGACTATGGGAACGGGCACACCTATGGAACTCTGGGGGCCATAGTCTCCTTCTTAACTAGACCAACCATCGTGTCAAGCGTTGCTTGCGAGACTATGGGAACGGGCACACCCATGGAACTCTGGGGGCCATAGTCTCCTTCTTAACTAGACCAACCATCGTGTCAAGCGTTGCTTGCGAGACTATGGGAACGGGCACACCTATGGAACTCTGGGGGCCATAGTCTCCTTCTTAACTAGACCAACCATCGTGTCAAGCGTTGCTTGCGAGACTATGGGAACGGGCACACCTATGGAACTCTGGGGGCCATAGTCTCCTTCTTAACTAGACCAACCATCGTGTCAAGCGTTGCTTGCGAGACTATGGGAACGGGCACACCTATGGAACTCTGGGGGCCATAGTCTCCTTCTTAACTAGACCAACCATCGTGTCAAGCGTTGCTTGCGAGACTATGGGAACGGGCACACCCATGGAACTCTGGGGGCCATAGTCTCCTTCTTAACTAGACCAACCATCGTGTCAAGCGTTGCTTGCGAGACTATGGGAACGGGCACACCTATGAAACTTTGGCGAACCAGCGACGCTGACATCAGCATTGGACTATTCTGACCAATGAAGATGTTAATGTACAATTTATTAATTTAATTGAGGCCTCGAGAAGGCAATGAGGTAAGTGACATTCTTACTGATTTGAGAAATTGAAGGTAAAGCTTTGAGCTTATATTAAATCACACGGTAATTGTAAATATATTTACTGCTAGATCGCGGCACCTGTTAAAAATCACATAGGGTGTTTCTCGTTGCCTCAACATTTTCCCATACTCCAAGTAAAAGCTATAAGTGAAGAATATCCCTTAGCTTAGTGCCTGAATTATTATGTAATATCGGATTTTTAAACTTGTAGTGGATTACACATTTAATACAGTTTTTTTTCAGGTAATAATTCATTAATTAAATTAAATTAAATAATTTTAGCTTTATACGGGAAACAAATTTTCAAAAAGGGACAATGTATGCAATGTAGTTATTTCGTCTCGTTTGGCTTAAAATAAGTGATAACATACGAATTCATAAAACAGCTGATTTTATGTTATAGGGTATGGGTAGTAAATGTTTAATAAAAAGTAACTCAAATAAAATTTCTTTTTCTAACCTATAAGTAGGAATTGACTTTATAAAGAAAGTTTGTTTGTATTATTTGTTTATCTGGAGAGTCGTCGTATTTTCCAAAGTTTCTACTTGACTTAGCGGGCAACACTCAACGATTTACGTTTTTATCATACAATTACAATGGTAACTACATATGTTTGTTGTTTTTATATTACTTCAAGGATTTAAATAAAATTAGACATTATAAACGCTTGTGGCGCCTATATCCACAAGCCTGGTCTGCTTCTGGCTAAGTAAGAATTTATCGCTCTCACAGATGGGAGAATCAAATTAAAATTTTTAAAATCTATTTTTAAAGTGATAATTTTTAAGCAATGTGACAATTAATTTTATCTGGTTCATTTTCATTGAGATGGGCTTTGCGTAATTAGCTGCAAGTCACACAGTCTGACTAAGCATGCGCTGTTTGAAAGAGCGGCTTTGTGTCTCTAAAATTACCCCTGGAAGATTGGTATCAACTTTGAAATATTGGCCGAACCGTTTAAAGTTGTGGCGATCTGTATCTGGTACAGTCTGGGTGTGATGGCAACGGACGCTTTGGACACTTTTTCTGCGTTCAGTGGAAATATGTGTGCGGAATAATTGTACTGTACCCCAAAAGCAGTGGCGGATTTAAGGGGAGGGGGTTTGGGAATCAGGCCCACCAAAATATGCAAAAGTAAAAATGTTTAAACTATAAAATGACACTATAAACGTAAAATGAAACGCCATTTCCAATGCTTGTTTTCGTCCCAGATTTAAATCTACTTAAATTAAAATCTCTAAATTAAAATTAGAATTTTAATTTTGTAAAAATGTTTTATTAGATAATTATTTTCCTGAAGATGCTGATACTATTTAATCGGCGAAAAGCTTTGAATAAATAAATTCATTAAAAGTATTCTTGTTTTTGAAATATTTTTAATTTATTAATTATATATATATATATATATATATATATATATATATATATATATATGGGTTCCGCACTAGACACACGTAACCCCATGTGTCAGGATAGAGGAGGGCAGATACATACAATAAGCAAAAACATTTAATCAAATAATGCCACCAATTTAAGAGGTTTCCATGGATCGCCTCAAGCCATCACGCCTCCTGTCATTCATCCCAGACTACTTCAGCGCCCTGTTGCGGCATAACTTTCTACAAACCAGCTGCATATATGCTCTTAGCTTTAAAAAAAACTACCGAATTGGCCAAAGAAATTACTGACGTCTCCAGGACTTAGCCTACATCAGATAGATATTTTTCATAAAACATTCGTAAAATATCTGGTTACTAATTTGAAATAAATAAAAAAGATAAAATTTGATAAGAAGATAATGAATCAATGAATGATCTTCTTTAGTTTGAAATATCTGTTAGTAGGCCTATTTGGACAAGCAACAAGATATAGGCCTACCTACATCAAAACGGACCTTGTGACAATTACCAAATTTAATCAGGTGATTTACACTTACATCTGACAAACGTAATTTTATTAAGTAGTTAAATGTGAATTAATGAATAAAGGTTAGTTACAGGATACAGGAGCAATGGAGTGTGTTATGGTAAATAAAATGATGCGCGTTTTTTGGTAAAGTAGGCTATATAGTAAAGGAATGAATTTCAGTTTCTAATAGGCCTAACTTATTGTAGGCAACCAACAGCCCTGAATAAGGCATGGGCTCAGTGTTTTGGGATTTGCCTGCATTGGTAGTTTAGAACTTATCTCTTATTAAAATTAAGTTTTTTAGCTGAGTAGTGGCATGACCATGATTGAAATCGGGAAAAGCCCAATGTCTGGGTATCAGCCAAACCCTACATACCTATGAAAGTTTGTAGGGAGGGCGAACGTGAATTTATTACATATTAGAAGTTTAAGAAGCTAAAAATTCACCGTGTTTAACCTATTGGTACTTATAAAGGTAACTTATTGGTACTTAGACACATGGTACTTTATTTTTATGGTACTTAAAATGTAAAGAAAATAAAGACATTAATCCAATTATTTGTACTTTTTATTAAAGAAACAATAATATGGAAAGTCACATATTTTGTGTAAATAAATATTTTAGCTCTAAGTCCTCTCCTACAATTCACCAATATTTAAAATGAAACCTTTTTTGAAAAAAATCCACTGGTCTAAATGTGACGTTTGGATATTTATTTTGTTTTTTTTCAATCTGGGGCCGAGCTAGAAGGGCCGCGGTCCCCCTTGCCCCCGGGAATGGGCGCACTTGCTTCATGCCTACGTCCTATAGGCCTAATTTCAGTTGCCATTATGCAGAAAATGAGACAATATTTTTGAAAAAATGTTATATTTAAAGGTTTCATATAAACAAAATTGTGAATTTGCTGCCCGTAACGATTGGGCAAACTTTTATGTGCTTAGAGAAGTAAATTTATTACTGAGCATAGCATTATTGAGTTCACTAAGCTTTTTGATAAAGGTCGTATATACAACACTTGACAGCCCATCACCTATAATTTCAACCCTATGTATTTAGTCTCCACAGTTCAAGAGTTTAGCAGAAACTCATGTTCCTAGCAGGTGAAGGAGGCTATGTGGGTTTCCACGCTATACATCTAGAAATACGTTTTGCTATGGGGATCTTGTCGATAAAAGGAACAACCCCTCCACAACATGTTATGTCCGGTAAGATTCATGTACTCACAATCCTTCAAGCAAGTTATAATTTTTTGTAACAAGATTCTGGCAGACCTGCTTCATGCCCATCTTCTTATCCCTCATTACAAACATCTGACAATCTGACATTATTACAATATTATAATTCACTACATCAGGTGATGATGACAACACAATCTACTCATACAAGCCAAAATTCTATAAATAATGTTATGACAGAGAGTTGCAGAAGGTGTTGATTACATTAAAGGTATAAGGTTTAATGGTATTTGCATTGGCTATGCAGCCTTTTGGAGGAAAGTTGGTATCATAATGCTTGGGGAGCTGATTTATACCTAGAAGGCAAAATTCTGAAAACTAAATGCCATTTTTCATCTTTCTTATACTTAACATAATTACAATTTAAGAGAGTGAAATAAAACATTTTAAAAACAAACTTTAATTTTCATAAACTACGGTACAAAGATATATTGGGTCTACAATTTTCCTTCTCACAAACAACTTCATCCTCTCTTACAGCACTTTTCCCATTGATAAAAGTCATATCTAACCCTATTAGTCACCATTTGTAAGCTTTAAATTTACAAATGCGAGGTCATTTCTAAAAAAGCTAAGCATATAACCGTCCCTAGTTTGGTACCACTTGGCAAAATAGCTACTTACTGATATTTTTCAGCAGACACATTTTGCACTAGATCAAAGCATTGTTCAATGCTATAATTCATGGACAAGACTGTTGCTCAGGTGTGTTTTGTTGCTGTGAGCCTGTGGTGTATTGGTGTTCTGTGGTGTGTTATTGATCATAGAGTAGTTGTTGACTATGTGTTCAACTATAGCTTTAGATTGTGAGTGGGTTTTCTCTTATAGAATGTATTTGGATGGTTTTTGTGGTGTTTGAATATATCGTAGTTTTCTGTTGTGTTTAGTTTGTAGCTTTTTTGATGTAGTGGAGGATTTTTATATTAGTGTTTATATTGGTGTATGTGTGTATTTATTAACAGCTCCCAGTTTAGTGTCATAGTATTTCCTGTCCATTATTTTGAAAATAAAATCAGTAGAAAACATGTATCTTATATTTTCCAGACCACTAAAAATAATTCATTCACAATAATATAGCCACTAGCATTTAAAACTTTTTCCCAGCAAATTTCCCATTAGTTTCATTACTTGATTATAACACAACATTATTCCTGGCCTGAGATATAGCCAAGACTGATCTAAGTTGCATGCCTGAGTAATCCTTATACATTAAGGGAAGCAATCATCGGGTATGAGCAAACCTTATCTTAATCCTGAGCCTGGAACAAGACTTTGCTTTAAGACTGACTAAATTTATCATATTCTTTTTAAAAGATTAAAACCTTATTTTATTGTTGTTGTTATTTATTGTTCTGGTATTTATTAAGGAATGCCTGAAATCAAAAGAGCAAGAATGGATGAAGGCTGTAACAGAAGTCATAACTAAGCAAGAAACAGACTTAGCTGTGCTGAACAAAGACGTTAAAGACAAAGAGGAATTAATCAGTAAACAAGAACAAGAAATATCTCTACTGAAGGAGAAGGTATTAGGTAAGATAACCTAAAATATTAACATTTGTTGATTCCATCTTCGCGTGAGCTACTAGTAATCACTTACAAAGCTAAAATCACTTGTAAGCTAAAATATTACTTCCAAATTCTTTTATTAGGTATATGTATTACAAATTGTCAACCTTTCACATTGTCAACCACCATTTAGTGTCAACATAAAATATAAAAATATTTTAGTCTTAAGTCATGTCCTAAAATTCACCAATTTTTAAAACGACTTTCTCGAAAAAATCCACTGGTCTTTAAAACGACGCCTGGATAATTATTTTGTTTTTTTATTCTGAGGTTAAGTTAGGGGTGCTGCGGCCTCCTTGCCCCCCGGAATGGGCTTCTATGGACAACACTCAGGACAGTTCATTATGATAACAATAATGGTTTCTCAAAATATTCACAGCTGATGATGTCTACTTGTGGAAAATTATTGCAGATTTTAACTTCAGCTTGATAAAGTTAAGTTAACCCCTTACGTATTCACTTAGTTAAGTATTATTTAATTATATTTCAATGTGATAATTAATAACACTTAGTACAAACTAATGAAAAACTATAATAAATATGAGTAGACAACTACTGAAGGCATCCACATACATTTTGAAGAAATACAGAAAAAGTCTAGAAAATATCCTAGACTTATAGGGATAATATAAGGCAATCTGTTTTACCTCAACTTCACAAGCTGTGGCTGATATAGTCTGAAGCATAGAGTATCTGGATGTCACTTTTACGTCATCTATTGCAGTTATACATCCAGAGCCTTGGGCGAGGCTACAGGGTTTACCCTCGATGTGGGTTTGGAGCTAGAACTTATGCATTGGACATGGATGGGACAAGAATATAGCAAATAGACGAAAAGAATCACCAGATTCCTCCTTACCATACCAAAGCCACTGTTGAATAGTTTTGTGTGATTCAGTGATTTCAAGGCCTTTGCTTTGTTTCTACAAAGGACACTAAAATGCTCACAATTGATTCTCAGGGCTGAATAGATGTCTGGAACCATGAGAGTAAAAATATATTTTATTCCGATGATTGTCATTTAGTTTCTATAAAATAAATGCAAATGTGTGTCTGCGAACAGAGGGTAATTAGTTTTGGGTAAGATACTTCAGACAGTGTACTTCAACAATGGCCATTGGTGTATTTCAGTACTTTGAAGAATTTACATTAGTTTTGTGTTTTAAATATTAAGAGGAATAAGCTCATTACATTTCTTATTTTTCTTTAGAAATAGAACAATCTCTAAATGAAGAACGTCAAAAGAGAAAAGAGGAAAGGATGGTGTATGAAAAGGAATTAGAAAGGTAAGGTGACAAGTTATACCAACTTTACATATTAATATTTCTTATCCTTTAAGTTGTACTCTTCATTATATTTCTTATATGCTTATAGTGTAAATATATTTATTAATATTTTTATTGATATCACTTGGCAGAAAAACCCACTACTTACGGATACTTTTCAACAGATGTGTTCTGCACTATATTTGTGCATTGTTCAATGCTGTTTGCTATGTTCAAAACTGTTGCTCAAATGTGATGTATTATTGAGATTTTTTGGTGTATTGTGTTCTGTGGTGTGTCATTGTTCATAGAGTAGTTGTTAATTACCTATTCAAATATAGTACTTTATTGTGATTGTGTTTTGTTGTTTAACATGTGTTGTGGATGGTTTTTGTGGTCTTTGTATAATTCAAAGTTTTCTGTTGTGTTTAATTTATTTGTTTTTCTGATGAAATGAAGAAATTTTAGATTTGTATTGATGTTGGTGTATGTATGTAGTGTCTTCTGTATATGGATGGGGAATTTTAATTTGGGTTGAGTTTTTTATGTCTTTTATAACAGCCCAAATCACATTTTCCCCTTTATATACAGAACACACTACACACATACTAATGTATTGTATTAAACGTATGGTTTAGTCAAAGACATTGCAAACAGGAAGACAAAGGTAACAGAGTAGAGGATCATAGATATGTGGAATTCCTAAATGTGTCCAAACAATAACCGCTAGGTTTTTTGAGAAGTCTTAGAAAACAGCACTTTTTGAAGATTATAATGGTAATTGTAACTTTATGTAGTTTATAAGAAGTAAAGTGTAGTTGTTAAATGTGTAAAGTATAACTGTGAATAAATAAAGATTAGGATTAGCTTTTTAAACCTTGATCACTCTTACAAATTTAAAATTGAAAAACAAAATAATTATATGAAAAAATTCAAATCAAAGAAGTTAAATTTTAAATTATCCATAATTTTTTTTAGACTAATAGTGTATGTAGTTCAAAGAATTACCCCAAAACTTCCAAAAATTGTAAATATATTATCAACCCTCTTGGTCTACTCACCCTATGAAAATGCGTTCCTAGGGTCAAATCTAGGCTGATAATGTTAAAGGTTAAAGCATAGTATTGGTCCAGATTACTTTCCCTGAAAACCTTCAAATAAGGCGGATCTACCCTGTGGCTCTTCACCATGTTGAATACCATAAAAAGAAGTGTTCACAGAGAACACATCCTAGTGATTCTGAAGAGCACTTTTGGAATCAGAACACAAAAGGTAGTAAGAAGATCGAGTATGAATGGCAGTTAATGATTTAAAATGTAATAATGAAGTGAGTGTTGTCAGTAGTGTGTATGTTAGACTGGGGTACTGCGAGGGATGCCAAACCCTTCTTAGTAGGTGTGGCTAGTCCATACCCCCTGCATATATGGATACACACACAGTCAAATGTTTTTCATACATATTATTGTATATCATACAAATATTAATTATACATAAATGTTTCGATAGATTATCTTACATTATACGTCAATGAAAAGTTGTTAAAATATTATTTGAAAAATTGCAAATTGACTATTTTTTCACCTTGATTTCTATTAAAATTTGATGTGAAATTTGTTTTACAGGGGAAAACAAGAAATGGCAACCACAATTGACAAAGAAAGAATTATGGTAAAATTTCAAATTGACGAGTTGAAGTCTAAACATGCTTCCACAATTAAAGAGATGGCCAGAGGAATGAAAAGAGAATTAGATGAATTGGAGCTCCAGCTGGACATTGTATTATTATTTTCTTTATTATTATCTTATACAACTTAAAAAGTACCTTTATTTTTAAGCAAAATATTTACATATAAATCTGTCTGCATATTGTTTTGCTTAACACAAAACTACTTGATCACCATAAAATTCCTCTACTTCATCAACTTGAGACAATAGTTTCTTATTTGAAAAAAACGATTTTAGATATAGAGGGTTATCATAAAAGAATGGTGCGGTTCGAACATGGTTTAAAAAAACTGAATTACTTATAGTTAATGATGTTTATTCATCTAATTTATCGTCTCAAACAGTTTTTTCGCATAATTAATAAACTTCTATGTGTGTGTCCTTAGTCGCTCAACTAATGTCCAAACGATGCTCAACTTCTCTCCAAACATTCCTAGCATTTCTTCGGTTAGGGTTGTCATTGCTTCATTAATCTTGTTTTTCAAGTGGTTCAGGTAACTAATTTTTTGTGAATAACCAACGCTTTTGATGTACCCCCACAAGAAAAAATCACAAGGTGTCAGGTCTGGACTCCTTGGAGGTCACAGCATAGGTCCTTGCCGGCCTATCCATACATCTTCAAATTTTTAGTTCAAAGCGTCCGTGACTGAAGTGTGGGAGAGCACCATCTTGTTCAAAATGAAGTTGATGAATATTTTCAGAAATACCAATATAACATCTAAACATTTCCCTATAATCTTCCTACGAATTACTGAAAACACACCATTCTTTAATGATAATCCTGTATTTTATATTTAACATATCACTACTTACATACAACTTGAATTGCTCTATTGTTAATATTTTAGAAAGTAGCTTCATGTCTTAACATCTTTTGTCATTTTAATTTTACATAAAAACTACCACAGCACAGCAATTCCTCTGTGATATCTTCCTTACAATATGATAACTACCAGTTAAAAAACGATCGTTAAACATAAAGGTATGCTAAGTACAAGCCAGTTACTCAACAACTCCTGTAATACTATTTGTTCTTTACAAAATGGATTTATGTTGTAGTGGCTTAGCATTTTCCAATCTGGCAACAGATTTAAGCACTTGAAGAAACAATTTTCTAGGGACCCCCCTTTATTTGGCAGTATTTGTTTAAGAGTTTGTTACCCAGTTTTTGTTAATTACTTTACTATAATCTTAAAGTTCTAAGTTTTTCTAATGCAAAAAAAATATAAAATTTTGTCATCAATATTCAAATATGTTACTACTTTTGATATCACTTGGCAAAAAAACCACTACTTACTGATATTTTTCAGCAGAGTGAACACTCTACATTGTTCAATGCTGTGAGTCACGGACAACTCTACGCGTTTCGTACTATCAGTGAATTGTTCAATGCCATGAGTCATGGACAAGACTGTTTCTCAAGTGTGTTGTATTGGTGTGAGTCTGTTGTGTATTAGTGTTCTGTGGTGTGTTATTGTTTATGGAGTATATTTTAATTATTTGTTTAAATATAGTATTTGATTGTGAGTGTTTTTAGTCGTTTAGAATGTAATGTGGATGGTTTTTGTGAAGGTTGTATATCCGTCGTAAATGACAGTCTTAAAGCAAAGTCTTGTTCCAGGCTCAGGATTAAGATAAGGTTTGCTCATACCCGATGATTGCTTCCTTTAATGTATAAGGATTACTCAGGCATGCAACTTAGATCAGTCTTGGCTATATCTCAGGCCAGGAATAATGTTGTGTTATAATCAAGTAATGAAACTAATGGGAAATTTGCTGGGAAAAAGTTTTAAATGCTACTGGCAATATTATTGTGAATGAATTATTTTTAGTGGTCTGGAAAATATAAGATACATGTTTTTAACTGATTTTATTTTCAAAATAATGGACAGGAAATACTATGACACTAAACTGGAAGCTGTTAATAAATACACACATACACCAATATAAACACTAATATAAAAATTCTCCACTACATCAAAAAAGCAACAAACTAAACACAACAGAAAACTACGAGATATACAAACACCAGAAAAACCACCCACAATACATTCTGAACAACAAAACCCACTTACAATCTAATACTATATTTGAACACATAACTAACAACTACTGTATGACCACTAACACACCACAAAACACCAATACACAAGAGACTCGCACCAATACAATACACCTGTGAAACAGTCTTGTCCATGACTCATGGCATTGAACAATTCACTGATAGTACGAAACGTGTGTGGAGAAATATATCAGTAAGTAGTGGTTTTTTGCCAAATGATACCAAATGTAGTAATTTTAAAAACATCAACATGTATAACACTCAAACCTCAAGTTATATGTTAATTTCAATCGTATCTTTCAACACTTGTTTAATTCAGTGATACTGATGATGACTGTTAAATATATTCACAAACACTATTTATTAATTTTTATTATTATTTTTTGAGTAGAGGCTTTGCTTTGTAAAAGGAACGATTGTTTCGAAATGTGTCATCAAGTAAGCCCTTACGTATTCCCTTAGGTAAGTATCATTTAATTATAGTTTAAGTGAAGTTAATTATAGCTATGAGTGAATTCAAGATGATTACAACAAGCAACTTTAATAATTTTTAGTTTGTGTAAGCTATGTTTACAAGGCACAGTTTAGGGGAGTTGTGACTACCTTTAGCGGTCTCTTCCAGAAATTGTTTGAAATTTATATGGTGGGTTTAAGGGTTATTTTCACTTTCAGAGCAAACAGATAAAATAAGCTGCACAAAAGAGCAATTATTTGCTATTTTATTGCTGCATTTTAAATTTTTCTATAGTATTTCTTATAATATTATAGTATTTCTTTTTATCTTAGATATGTAATATTTAATATTTTTTAATTTTTGACAACTAAGAAGGATTTTTACAAATAAATATAAGAAAGTGGGGTATGAATAAGCGTACCCGGTCTAATGCTAGAGCAACTATTGGTTACAAGTTTTTTTTATTGTCTGACTAATAATTTAAGCAAACCTAACTCACTAGGTAGATGACTGTATTAACATACAATACAAAAAAATTTTCAAACATTAGATGTTAATGATTTTTTTTTTTCAAGGAAAAATCACATTCAGATAAGAAGATTCTAGGGAACAAGAAATTGCTAAATGTTTTTATAAAATATATGGAGGTTTTGGATATCATCCGGAAAAAACTGAATCATAGTAAAGAAAGAATAGAAAGTTTTAAAAGTACTCTGGATCAAACAATCTGTGAAAAAAAATTGTTGGTCGATAAACTTAAGATTATAATGGAAAAAAACAAAATATTAATGAATGAAAACTCAAACCTTAAAGACAAAAATACATTGAATAGTAAGGATATAGTTGTAAAGTTAGAGAATATGGTAAAAATGATAAATGTTAATAAAGAGAAAGAAGTTGTAATTTTAAATAAACTTGAGAAATTTGCAGACGTTCAGTTAGATTTAGCCTCTAAACAATGTAACTTCAGCAGTATTGGAGTTCAAACAGAAGAAATGCTACAGGCTCAAGTAGAATGCATTAGACAAGAGATGGTAGATACAAATAACCAAAATGAAATTCTGAAGGAAGTTATTAAAAGTATGAAAAGAAATCAAGATTACAAGATGCAACAAATTAAAGAAGATGAAGCTCAAGTTAAAAGATTAGAAGAAAAGGTAAAAACTCTTAAAGAGGGCTCTATAAAAAACAGCAGTGATGACATTTGGGTAGTGTTAAAGAGATTTAAAGAGGAACTAAGTGTATTAAAGGAAAGCAACTGCCTTCGAACAACGAAACATAATAATGGCTTCAGATAATGTTTGGGCAGCAAATAACAAGGCCAAAATATTTATTGTAAGGCCTTGCTCTACTGTAGTTTTATTTCTTATAAAAAATACATGGTAATATAATAAGTATTCATAATTAAATTTTATATGTTATTTTTCTTTATCAATAGGTTAACTAAGAACTGTATTACTTCACAAATAGAGTATTTTTTTGATTCGGTTGGTTAGGATATTAGAAAAATAAGCTAGAATTTTATTGATTTAAATTAATTTTGCATTATAATACACAGACGATTATCCTCATTGCTGAACTTGTCAGATCTACAAATCAATCTACATGCTCATATCATCACACCTACAAATTTTAAACAAAAATAAATCAAAATAGCAGCCATGCAGCTTCAAATTAGAAAATATAGAAACATTTCAGATTACAGAAGTGTTATCATAATTTAAAATAAAATAAAGTCCTATTATAGTCAAATATTTACATATTTGTTGATTCCATCTTCACGTGAGCTACTAGTTTTCACTAAAACCCCTGTAAATATTTTACAACTTGCCTATAGTAGCACTTCCTTATATTTGTTGAGAACGGCCATTTCGGAAGAACAGCCTATTGTCAACTCAGATTGTAACTGACCTCAAGGTTTTCGTATGTTGGTGTGGATGGTTTGAAGAGTTGTGAATGGTAGTATTGGTGTTGGTGGGTTTTTGTTATATGTTGAATTTATGGGTTTGTTTGTCTGTACGTTTAAGTAATTGTAAGATCCAGGAAGATAAAAGAGTTTTTAGCACAAACTAATGGTTACAATACAACAATGATTGATAAATTATACAACCGCCTAAAATCAAAATCAATAGCCCAAATACAAATACACAACACGATAAACCCATAAAATACTTAACAATACCATACAGATCATCCAAAACCCAAATCTAACCAATATGCTATGAAAATACAATTACAAAATAGCCTACTCCACACACAACACTCTCAATAAACAATTTAAACCCAACATCAAAATCAATGACATTTACAATGCCGCTGGAGTTTACAAGCTAACTTGCAATTCGTGACCCAGTTTTTACATAGGCCAGACAGGGAGATCTTTTTATACACTCTACCAAGTAGGCCTACATATGAACGCACTAACAAACAATAACTAACAATCAAACTTTGCCGATCATCTCATGTCCTTAAAACATGACCACATAGACATAACATCCAACCTACAAATTCTTCAAAAACAAAACAGAAATAACCAACGTTACAAACTTGAGGAACAATACGAAATATACAAACATTTCAAACTGCACCCTACACACATACTCAATATACAATTACATTATAACTCACACACATTTTTCAACATCATAACTCCTAATTCTCACCAAATACATCCACACCCTACCATAATATCCCAACCCACCCTAATAGGCAAGTTAAAACATTTTTTAAAAAAGTTGTAAGTAATATTTTCTTATTACACTTTTGCAAAAGTGTAATAAGAATTAATAACCAGCTCCTCATGAACAGCAACAAAATTTCGATATTAATATATGTTAAAGTGTATATGTATAGATTAGTAGTAAAGATAAAATCAAATAATATTATTTAAAGTCTTTATACGTATAGATTAGTAGTAAAGATAAAATAAAATAATATTATTTAAAGTCTTTATACGTATAGATTAGTAGTAAAGATAAAATAAAATAATATTATTTAAAGTCTTTATCTCAATCTTTCATGCTTAATAAACAGTCTGATCAAAACAGAATATAACTTTATGTCATATCTCATAACTAAAAAGTGTGTTCAAAGTACAATATTTAATAAGAAAAATAGGTCAATATCAATTATTAGCCCATGTGTATGTATAAAAAAAGTTGTTCTTTTATATAAATTCTCAATTTTTTAGTAAGTTGGAGCTTAGCTAGTGAGAACTAATCAAAACTGTAAAAAACAAAATAGTTTGATGTATATCTTGAGGCACTTTTTTAAATATACTGTTTGATAAAACTTACACCAAAAAAAACACTACTTATGCTATTTTCCAACAAACATGTTTCACTCTAGATCAGTGCTTTGTTCAATGCTGGTGATTACTGAACTAGTGTAAAATGTATTAGAAAACATTTAGCAAATATTCAAGTCCTATCATGCAGACAGAATGTTCCTTATTAAACAAGGTAAAGGGTACTCCATTTTCAAGAACATAATTGCAGGGGTGCCTTATGGTAGTGTCTTTAGCTTGGTGCTATACAATTTCTATAGAAGATAAATACTAGTAAACAGGAGCACCACAAATAAAAGCGCTATCTTGTCCATCACACAAAATGAGGCAGACACAAGACCTAAATTGCAGAACACCCTGGACAGCATCAGAAACTGGACCAGTGGTGCAGAAATCTTAATGAAAGCAAATCAGCTCATGTTATACTTACAAAAAAGGCAGACAGAAAAACTAACTTTATAATAGAAATGGCCAAATTGTCCATAATGACAAACAGTTGAAAAACCTAGGTTTAACATAGGACGATAAACTAAAATGGGAATCTCAAGTACAGAGAGAAAGAGATAAACTGTAGATCCGATACAGAAGGCTCACTTGGCTCATGGGTCAATAACCTGAGTTAATGCCCCTGCAATAAATTACTGGTGTACAAACAACAAACCTGTATGACCTTGGAGGGAGGTGCATGGAGAGTAGCAATCTGCAAGTTATCAAGTGTTTCCAAAATAAGGTGTTATAAGTCATAATAAGGGGGCCATGGTATTCCACGAGACTCTATGATAAAAAGCGTTAGAAAGAAGTGATCACATAGAGCGGCTCCATCAACACAAGAACTCTATAGCTGGCTCACTATATGCCAGTAGGCAGACTTAAGTGCACTAAGCTTTTGGACCTGGTTCTAAAAAACCATTAATTGCACATCATAAGCAGTACTTATATATCAGATCAGTGTCATTCACTGGAACAACACTGACTTTTAACGAACTTCAGAAACCAAGCTACTACATAAGGCTCATCTTTTTTGTTTTGAACAAAATAATAATTACGGTCTGAGTCGGAGTAATAGTATTAAGAGTATAAAAATAATAATTACGGAGTTATGGTCTGAGTTGACAATGGGACACATCTCCCTAGACACCCGTCCTCAAATATAAGTAAGTGCTACTATAGACATGTTTGTAAAATATTTACAAGTGTTTTAGTGAAAACTAGTAGCTCACATAAAGATGAAATCAACAAATATAAAAATAATAATTTAAAAAATATATATAATAGGGTAAGTAAAAAAAACACCCTGAAGGTTTGCTTTACTAAATTTTACACTCGAAATCTGTCATCATTCTTTTTTGATTGGGGATGCCAAACAGAGCTTTGTGACTGACAGAATAATTTGTGGAACAATATTAGTAGCTACATTAAAGTAAAATTTTATCTACATTTAAAATGAGACAATAAAAATTAAAAAAGAAATCTCAAACACCTGTAATGTTTGTTTATAAAATCGATAAATTGAAATATTACAAAATTACTATTGTAAATATTGTAAACAGATGAGAAGTTCAAAATTATTGTTTATATCCTACAAAAACTAGTGCTTGTATGCTGAACAGGAAATACCACAGTAACAGGTTACAACGTTACCTTTTAATAACAGGTTATTCCACCAATAAGTTTAGTTATCTAGAGTAAAGAAGATTAAATTACTAATAATATAATCTCATTTAATGTTTTATAAAATAAAGTACTTCAATTATCATTAATCATAAAATATTGAAATACAAATATTAATATTACTAATAAACATAACAATAGCTGCTATTGATTGTAGAAATAAACTTTATATATATATTCTTTAATTGTATAGTCCATTAAGTTCGGCGAATCTTTAACAATGTTAAAGTGGTTAAATATATATATATATATATATATATAAAACATAAGTCAAAATACAATTGTTTAATATTCCTGATGATGTTGGTACTGTTAGCCAACGAAAAGCTTTGAATTGTAAATTCAATTATAATTCTTGTATTTGTATTTTGACTTATGTTCTTTATTAATACACAAGAATACATATTGCGATATATATATATATATATATATGTGTGTGTGTGTGTGTGTGTGTGTGTGTGTATATATATATATATATATATATATATATATATATATATATATATATATATATATATATATATATAAAGTTTATTCTTACAACTTATATAAATATATATTAATATTATTGATATATATATATATATATATATAAATGTGTGTGTGTTTGTGTGTGTGTGTGTGTATGTATTCGTAGATATTTATTATTAAACATATATTACGAAAATATTGTTACTTTAAACTTTTCACTTTAGATCAATACTTGGTGTGATATAGTTTGATGCATAGGTACATCATTTCTGTTATAATGAATTTTTTGACTGTTGGTTGTTATATATAGACATTTTAATTGACGATTTTTTTTCTGACAGTCAAAATAGAAGTTGGAATTTTACCCACGTGACAACTCAAACCGCTGGGTATTTTCTACATTGTATTTTAAAATCTTTAATATTTTTATTTTCGTCAAAATCCTCAAACTTCTACATGTTAAGATACGACCCCAGTTCTATTTTGATTTGTTCTTTCAGTTAGAGCAAATTGCAATTGTACAATATGCTGACTTTGTTATTAATAACAGGGGATTTTCTATAACCTAATACTTTTGTACGTTACTTTAAATACTACGTGTTTCTAGTACGAGATTTTCCTTTGTTTTTATTTTTTCATAGAAAGTGATCGTGAAGTATATTTACTTCAAACATATTTAAATAATTAACCTGTCTTACATATTTTTACTCGATATGAATAGAAACGACCAAGGAATGGATAGGTATGTATTTATTTATATAAAAGTTCTAAATTACAAATTTTGGTTCAACCCTGATCTGATTGTATATCTTGGACTTGATTATTCAGATTTTGTTATATAGTTTCGAAAATAGTAATATAATACGATTTAAATTATTGTATATTAATGTAGGTTTATTTTAAAGAAATTTGTTATTAAAGTAATTAATAGTAGTTTAGATTTTATACCAGGTCCACCAAAGCAAAGCAGACCCTATTGTATAAAATACTAAGTAATTACTTAAGCCTTGAAGGAGCGAGGAATATTATTTTTAGAGAATATTTTATTCGAATTTCGTACAGTTATTAATAAGTATTAACTTTATTAAATCTGGTTAAATATATTGACAATAAAGCATGGATTTATGACAAATTTGACCCCTCTTTTTTATAGCAAGTCCATCAAAGCAAAGCAGACCCTATTGTATAAAATACTAAGTAATTACTTAAGCCTTGAAGGAGCGAGGAATATTATTTTTAGAGAATATAATATTTCCTTTTATTCGAATTTCGTACAGTTATTAATAAGTATTAACTTTATTAAATCTGGTTAAATATATTTACATTAAAGCATGGATTTATGTGACACGTTTGACCCCTTTCTTTAAATTTTCTAATGCTCAAGATATCACATGCACAGATTGTTATATGTAAATTAGGTATTTATTTTTTGTGCCCATATGTATGATTTCAGCAAACAATATTGTTTCAGCTGACGCAGAAAGTCATTAGATAAAATATATATATATATATATATATATATATAACTTTTGCTCAGGGAAATAAATACCATTTTATGAAATTAAAGTTGGGTAAAATATTTAGTGCGGAGTAGTATGAAGTACTACGTTCCCGTATCAACAGTGCGCCATACTATGTATACTTATATTTATATTTTTAACTTTGCAACACTGTTTTCTTGTATTCACTAATCACTTTCACTGTATGTACTTAAACAAGAATCTTACTTGGCATTTATGCGAGTCAACTTTCAAAGATTGATAGTATCTTCATTGACAAGCATCAATTGAACAGGGTGTTGTAGTGATGCTACAACACATCGTTCAGTTGATGCTCGACAATGAAGATACTATCAATCTTTGAAAGTTAACTCGCATTAATACCAAGTAAGATTCTTGTTTAAGTACATATAGTGAAAGTGATATTTTTATATATACTTTCTCTAGTTATATTTATATAAAGTCTCTAGTTAGGATAGATTTGGTGTTAATTGTATACATTACCCTATACCTATATTAAAATACACATGTAGAGTGTCTAGTGTACAGGATAGATTTGGTTGCAAATTTATACAATATTACCTAATTAGACGTCTACTTCCGCGGAGTATTACTAGGTAACATCACATGGTCTCTATTGTAGCCTTACATGTGTACATTTGGTTAAACGTAAAAAATTACAACAAAATCTATCCTGGCTGGATACTTCATACATATATAAAATTTACCTTCCATGGTAATAACAGACAATAATTATCAATACAACTTCAGGACATGTTTTTGTTTCATTTTATATGCATTGTATTGAGGGGTTGCAATTTGCATTTTTACCAGCACTATTAGCACCACGATGGGGGAAATTACAATTTTCCAAAATTTATAATTTTTGGAGCGTGAGCGAGAGTTTTCATAATTTTGTTCGTGCCCCTAATGTCTTCCTGCATCAGTCGGTATAATATTTTACACTAAAATCATACATGTAGGGGTGGGAAATAAATACCGTGAATTATAAAAGTGTAAAATTGGCACAGGAAATAAATACCGTAAATTATTAAAGTGTAAACAAGGCTAGAATTTTGTAGGTTTACAAAACTGTAATGTATAACAATAATGTTATGCTTTAGACAGAAGAGATAAATTTAAATAATAGTTGAAGTTTTTACTTTTTAAAATGATGTATGATTTATTGTGATTAGGGTAATTCTTGACCACATATGGGTCCACATACATTTTTATTTTATGCTAGAAACAAAATCGTTGCATCAAAACATAAATACTACTTTAAAGGTAACATTATGGAGTTTTCAACATAACCTCACTTTACAAACATAATAATCCTGCTTCAATTGGTTAAGATCTAATATAAAAATTTCAAGAACTAACAGTTTCCCAAATGAAAGTATAAACAAGACGGTTGCAATTTTCAGATCTTGTTCTATCTTCATAATGAGCACTATCTCAGTAACTAATTAAGACGCAAGCTTGGTCCTGATTTCTTCATATATCAAGTCCCTACAAGTGATGACGCCTTTTGAGAAATTCAAAGAGACAGGGAGGCGATCAGATATCTTGAAGTAAAACCAAAGAATGAAGTATTTTTTAACAGTAAACTAGCTGACCTTTTATTAGATGTCTGATTCTCCAATTTTATAGTTTATTTAGATAATAGACAGTATCTTCTCCAGTGATTGACTTATTATTCAGAAAAGAAGATACTTTTGTTAAATATTTTCCATTTTCTGCAGACATCAAAATTTTCAATTTTGATGATGGAAATTTAAGGTGTTGTTGCAGTCATCAGCTTCTTACAACCTTCATTGTCACTAGTTCTGACCATTCAATAATATTTATTTGAAGGTATAAGTTTCCTTATTAAAAACTTGTGTAGTTAATTGATGTTTGAGTGTTTGATGAAATTGAGGTTAAAAATACTATCCTACAATTTTCAAATTTAATTGGTAGAAGCCAAAATCTCTGATCTTTATTCTAGAAAATTTTACTCATGTGATTTATATTGACCAATAATATAGTCGGCAAAAAACTAGAAAACAGATGTACTAATTGCTTTCTAGGCAATCGAAAAATGACAGACAGAGCCTCCGCACAAGGGTGGATTGTTGACTCGATGAGAGGTTTGCGCATCACTCTTGTCTTGTGCGATATCTGTGGCTCAGGTATCTGCCATCCGCACATTGGTCGACTTCCAGAACTGACCTCTTCCGCTTTTTTAAACCCAGAACGTAATAAAAATGAGCAGTTCAAATAGTGATGAGGAAGACTTTGTGATGTTTAGTAGTACCGGCACTTGAAAAGAAATAAACTTAGATTATGGGTGCATCCTTATATTGAACGTAATTTTAATACACCTTGAAGGGTATAATTATAAAGTTTAGGGTGTTTTTCGATTTCCCCAACGAATTTTACGTTAAAAACTTAGACCCAGAAGTTCAATGTTTTTAGAATTTTATGTTATAAATAATTATTACAACTAATTAAAAACTAAACTACTATAATTTTAACTACGATCAACTACTACAATAAACGAACGTAACATTCACCAATCATTAAAAAACTCTGTAAAAATTAATAAAGCACAAAAAAAAGAAGAAAGAAAATGAAATTATAATTACCTCCATGACATAGAATCGCGCGATCCTCTCGATAAATCCCATGTATTACAGATTGCACGAGACGAGGAACGCAGTGGACGAGGAACTGCTCGGTTTTTGACGAGCACAAATGCCCTGTCTGAGGATCCCAATGTCACGACGTAGGAAATTCAAGTGGAGGGGAGAGACGATCGCGATTTTTCTCAAGTCGACCACTTCGAGTGTCGACTCGAATGCGGAGGCTTACAGTATTTTGCTACATCCACAGTTACTGTTCTTTATAAATATGTTTATTTTATGAATATATATATATATATATTTGATAAACTATTAATTTTCAAATCTAAAAGAAATTTTCTCTTTCCAATGTTTTTTTACTATTGTTATTTATTCACTTCATTTACTTTGAAAGTATATAATAGAAACATTATAATATATAGACAGGAGAAAAAGCAATGTAAGCAATGTATATTTTACATGCAATTTTTCAAAGCTTTTAATATTAAAATAATGATGGATGTCAACTGATAAAGATGACTAGAAGTTGTTTGATATTCATTATTTCCATCAAATCAGGATTTCTATCCATTCTAAGTAAGTTGATGCTTTTAAAATATTTATTTAGGATGCACTCTATGACTGGAAAACGAGGGCCACACCCTCAGCGTCCAAGAGATCTGCCACCACGAGACATGCCAAGAGAGGTACAGCGAGATGGTGAGAGAAGAGAAAATTCCCAGCATGATGCTATAATTAACTACATACTTGATTGTAAGTAATTATGTTATAAAATATATGTCTATAATTTTTTTAATTGAATTTCAATCCTTCCTTTTAACACCTTATATAACAATTGTTATTACTTATCATATTATGGGTTCATGCAGCATCCCATTTTAACAATATATATATATATATATATATATATATATATAATTTTGCAACACTGTTTTCTTGTATTCACTTATCACTTTCACTGTATGTACTTGGACAAGAATCTTATTTGGTATTTATGCGAGTTAACTTTAAAAGATTGATAGTATCTCCATTGTCGAGCATCAACTGTTGCTACATATATATATATATATATATATATATATATATATATATATATATATATATATATATATATATATATATATATATATATTTAAACAACATATTAAATATATGATGTTGGTACTGTTTGCCAACGAAAAGCTTTGGATATAAAATAATAAATATTCTTGTATTTGAATAACCTATGTTGTTTTAAATTATTAAACAAGAAAACGTATTTTATATATATATATTATAATATATACCTTCCTTCGTCTGTCAGAAGGAAGGTAAATGGAGTTGTTAAAAATGGTAGAAGTTAGGGGGGAAGGTAAAAGGAGTTTTATTTGATGTTGAGGTTAGGAGGCTCTCTAGATTTAGTGTACCACTGGTATGATAATATAAGGTTATATATAAAACCTTTTACCTTCCCCTCTAACTTCTACCATTTTTAACAACTCCATTTACCTTCCTTCTGACAAACGAAGGAAGGTATATATTATAATATATATATTATATATTACTATTGTAAATACTTTTATCCACCACTAAGTACAATAATTTTACCTTGCAGTTAGTGGTGGATAAAAGTATTTACAATAGTAATATATCAACTTCATAAAGTCAGTGCAACGGAAAAATAATGGACAGCGTAAAATATCAAGATATATATATATATATCATGACTTTTCTCACTGCTAAGTACCCAATACCTGATATATTAGTATGCAGAGTTTCATTTTTGTGAGAGATTATGTGGTCTACAAATTTTGTTTTAAACCTGGTAAATGACTTACCAGAACGTTTGCTTGGTTTTGAGAAGCTTTTGAAGAACATTCCATAAAAACCGGTTTTTGAATGGTGCACTTTTTTCAAGGTCAACAGAAATTTATTTGCTGCGACTTTTTACAAGCAAAGTTATTGGAAATTGTTGACAAAATTGAACAATTAAAGTACAAACACTATTGTCAAACAATCCATTGTTTGCATTTAAGGGTCGGCATATGCTATGAGAGCTGTAAAGAAATTCTAACAGAAAATTTAGGCATACATTGTGTAGTTGCATATTGTCCCTTGGCTTTTATCTAAGGAACAGTAACAACATTATGTTGCTATATATAATAAACCAAAAGAAACATTAGAAAATCCTTGGAAAATCACAGATTGTTTGACATCAGTGAGTTGTCGAATTTTTCAACAATCTCATCTGTTTTGATTAGTCATCACACAAGTACAAAACAAACTTGTACATTGATCATAACCTTTATGAGACTCATTAGGTTTTGGGTAGTTGGCCACTGGTACAGTTCTGTCTTAATGTTAAGAACTTTCTAATACCACTTTGTATTACAATAAATGCACAAAGTGTAAGTATTATTATATGAATCACATTATACTCTTTTCTGTCTTCAACACCTTGAACTGTGTTCAATCTAATATCTTCATGGTGTTTCGATAAGTTCCCTTTTGGAGATGTGCTCCAGAAATAATTTGCTTGTAGATATTCTGTGTTTGATACATAGGCTTCATTAATGGGAATAAAACTAGAGTGAATGGTTAAAAAAGGAAGTTATAAATAAGATGATTTCTATACAGTTTGTATTAACCAGAGATTGGATAACTTTCAAAACCAAACTTACTATGCCATTATATTATCACATTTTGTATTAAATACATTCCTTCAACAATTACTTATGGCTCTATCTAAAAGTAACCTATAAAACCCTCAACATCATAGAAATGTTACTTATTATATACTTGGTTTGTTTGTGGCAACACAGATTGCTATAAAATGTTTATTTTATTACGTGTTAATCCTAAGTTAAAATACTACACTAGTGACACTAATGTTGTGTATTTGGTGTTTCAGCCTGGAACACGGTATTTAATGAAATGCAACAAGGAATGCAAGGAATGGGTATGTACATATATTAAAATATTCATTCAGTTACTTGCCAAATAATTTGTTCAATAATGACATGTTATCAAAAAGCACGATCTAGCTAGGCCAATCAGGGATTCTCTTATAATACACAACAGAACAACAATCCTCAGCAATTAGCAACAAACACTCTTAACTCTTTAATATACACTATTTAAGTAAAATTTTACTTTTCAGTAATACCTTTTGCCTTTTCTATTATAGCAATTGCTAGTACAATCGATAATATACTCATGTATATTACTTCTCTAAATTTATTCTATTTATTTATCTATTTAGTTCTCTAAATATTATATAATTTATTGTAATTATTATTATGAGCAATCTGTTTGCAAATTTTGCTATTCTGTCTGTTTTAAAGGGCTAAATGTTTTATATTGTAATTCTTTAGGAAAAAACATGAATATTTATAGCATGGATTTTACAACGGTAAAAATTAAAACACTTCTCTTAAAATCTCACTATACACTAGTTTATTAAAATATACAGACTAGTTTTGACGACGATGTCACCTTTATCAGTGATAGGTTACTACTTAGTGATGAAGGTGAGATCATCGTCGAAAATAGTCTGTGTTTAATATACTAGTGTGTAGAGAGATTTTGAGTAAACTGTTTTAATTTTTACCGTTGTGAATTCTTCTCACTAGCTAAGCTCTAATTAACTTCTAATAGTGTGCAGTTTGTGTTAAATGTCTGTTTTATACATCTGTTATATATTTTTGTGTATTTTCAAGGTCCTTTATAATCAGATTATCACCTTGCTACCCTCATTTTTTACCTTATATGCTGTCCAAGATTGCTTCATGTTGCCAAGGAAACCAAAACAATTAGTATTAAATAAATAAGAAAATGGTTGATCATTATTTTTATTTTAATAATATGTTTCACTAAGAACTTCCTTTGAGCTATGGCTATACTAAGTTTCTTTTCAGCATTACTGCAGGGGTTTGATATTTTGCCACCTCACATTACACATTTGATTGTTAAATGTAAGGACTTTGTTTTGTTTTTATAGCACAACAGACTTGATAAGGGCAATGAACTAGTTGCTGAAACGTTGCATCATTAAAATAAAAATCTTAGGATCGATGATCAACCGTTTTCTCATTAATTTAATACTTTCGAGTGCTTAGATAAACATGAATTGTAAACTATTAATCCTTTCATTAGCTAAATATGGTATTTATAACAGTTCATATGTAGATAAAAAGAAATGTAAATTTTGTAAAGTTGAAATAATTTTCTAAGTAAATAAATTTCTTTTTCTAGGCAATGCAAATGTTAGATACTACCATGAACCCAACTTCCAGTTGAAAGGTAAGTTGTCATCGTATTCAATGATTTTATTTTTTATCTCTTACTTTAAAAAAGCTTACTTTGAAAATTAAAATTGACAGGAAGCAGATATAATGCTCATTGGATGTTGAAAAACAGCGTCTTTTTTTCTTATATTTTCCCTGGCCAGAGATTATAATATTTTCATGTGGCCGAAACTGCCCCCTAACTGAACACATATATAGCATTTATAAGCTCTGTACTTGACTATACAACAAAAGGAAACATATTTTTATTTTACTGATGATCAAAGAGTATGTTTGTATTCCTTGGTATAATCAGGACTTAGTAAAGTCAGAGCTAAGTCTTGTAATGTCTCCAAGTATATTCCCTTTCTTATGCTGAAACAGTTTACTTTGCCTATCTGGTGTGGATTTTTGGGCATGGCAAAACATTGACATAAAATTTTAGTTCACAGTTCACTCAATTAGAAGCTCTCCAAATCATCATTGGAAAGACACTAGGCGACACAGCTCCCAACATTAATCAATTGTTTCAAGGAATATTGCCAATTCTTCCAGCTTCAACTGCACACAGTTACAATTCATCAAAATAAAATTGTTTTCACATATTTATATGAAACAGTAAAAAAATGTAAAATGTTTCCATCAAAATAAATTTGGAATCTACACCTTAATTTAAAGCCGCTAAGAATGGTCACACCAATTAGTTTCTCAGTAAGATGGGAAGTAATTACTTTATGCTTTTTTCTGTGCTGACTTTCTTATTTTTGTATTACTTTTACGTTTTCTTCATCAGATTTTGTAATTAATACATTACATCTGTTTTAGTTTTTTCATCTGTTCTAAGTTTCAAGTATAATAACAGTTTTAGAGTTTATTCATTTCTTCTCACTATTAATGTAGTGTCATCATCTATTCTGACTGTTATGCTACATTATGTTTGTGTTTTTGCAACTCAATATCGACATAAGCTATTTTAGATAATTGTTGAGAGTGCATCATGGAATGCTAAAACATGGAATATTTCATTTCATTACGTCAAAACAAACTAAGCAAGGCAAAAACAATCTCACATTTACATATAGGCTTTATGTGGTAGAAGCAACTGCTGTATGTGTGTGTGTATACTTCATTCTTTTAAATTATATTTGTTGTATTATAAATATGTATTATTAATACAGTTGTCAGAAATTACCTTTTCCCTCTTTATAATAGATAAAGCTTATTTTTATTTGTTTCATATCTGATTGTTTATACTGTTTAACTTAAATACAATAAACAGTTCTGCTTCTAAAGAACATTTGGTGACTCTATCAAAGGTTTAAGAAACAGTTGCCCATGCAAGCACATAACACACCAGACACAAATTTTATAAGCATAAATATAAGGCAAGCAGTTGTTTTGTAAATTATAGAAGACAAATTCATTAGTTGCAACACAAGTTGCTTTGTTAATAAAATATGTCTTCATTCTGGCTGTGAATTAACAGATGTATGTGACACATTTCATAGCTCCATTTTTCCACTTCCTTGTGTGTTTTGTACACCCATATTTTTATAATGTATTTATTGAAAAGATCATGCTAGATAATTAGAAAGATGAAAATTACTTATCTTACTTCTCTTTATTTTGTATTTTAAAGAAATTAAATCAGAAATAAACTCTAAACTATGAAGAATCAAGTTGATTCCATATCAGCTAAATTGAGTCAACTTGCTTTTATATCAGTAAGTTAACATGTATTGCTGATATACAAACATTTGGTTTGGTTTTATAGTTTATTAAAAATTAGACTTATTTTATAGTTTTTAAGACTAATCAAATTATAGTGTAAAATTTAGATAGTTGTGATTATCATTAAATTGATTATGATTTTTACAGTAAGGTTCAGCCTATAGTTAAGTTTTATATTTTTTATTTCTAGATTTTCAACCATTTGACTTAGAAGCTTGGTGGGGCCGTCGTCTTCACCAAAACATTACTGCCCAACCTTCATAGTTGACATGTTACCCTACATGAAATATCATCTTTTTATTATTCAAGATTTTTCTCCTACTTTTAATTTTAATTTAAAAGAACGTACAACTACTTAAATATTGTACGAGTTGTGATACAATTTCTGTTCTGATATAAAATCAGTATTTTGTAACCCTGTGTTTTATCTTTATACCTAACATTCCACATTTAATTTTTGTTATGTTTCACTTAAAATGTAATGCTTATCTGACATTGTATGTTGTTTTACATTGTGTTATTTGTATGTATCTATGTATGCAAATGTAAACATAATAAAAGCTATTAACAATTTTGAAAATATTTATTTTCCACATTATGCTTGGTTGTGGTGGTAGCTTTACATAATTGATCAAGCTGGGAATTTTGTGTCAGGCAGATCAACATAGTGTGTCTGGCATGAAGACAACACAAAATAAAATCTGTACTGCTACTCACAGTATCCTCGATTTCCATTAATCTCTATTCTATTCACAGATTAGTACATACTTTACCCAATTTCAGGTCTAATTCTTTGTGTGTGAGATCTTAGCTCAAAAGCTTAGAAAAAGTTTAAAACTATAAAAAAATATAGTTTTTTCTGTCATTTGTAATACATCAATTAAAATTGACCCTTTTTTCAAAAAATTAAATTATCCGAATTTTCATTTATCACAGTCGAAAATGGTCAAATTTATTCGGATAATTTGAGTTTTACTGTACTAGATAATCTTCAAGTTGTCCAATTCGGTCTTCAGGAAGCTGAATGTTGCTGTTTTAAAATGAGGAATAAAATAATATGGTCAAGCTATGAATATAATTTGTATTGAGTTTGTTCATTTAGCATATTTTTATTTTGTGTTCTGATATCTTTGTAAATTCCAAACTGCAGTAGTGTGGTCCTTTATAAAAGTTATGGAGAATTTCTATGTTGACATTTCTGTTATATAATTAACAAAAGCTGAACCATTTATTTTTAAATACAAGTATGTATTCTCTGTGACTTTGTTGAAAATTGCAGCCTGTTAGCACAAATTATATTATACCCTGCATGATTTTGTATGGACCAGCTGTTCCTGGAGTTTTTATTCTGTTTTATTTAAGCTATTATTTCTTTTCAATGTGATCTTTATAGTTTTTTGGTATTTTGAAAAATCAGATACTTTGTTGATGCCCATATTATGCAGGGGCAATACTCGTCAATGCAAAATAGACTTAAAATCAAGAAAATATATCTTAAACTCCACTCCACATAAAATAAGTAATTATTTAATTTCCATATCCTCACAACAACTAAAAGCTCTAGTCAAAAATAATTTCAAAATTCATAAATAGCCAAGAATGATCGACATACCATATCAAACTAGACACTTAAATATAACCTTAATGTGGTTTTACATCCACTATTTAGACTAAAAGTAGTGATTACACTAAAAAATAACTAAACATAACTGAAAAACTTAGCACATAAATAATAAGGCACTAATAAAATACAAAACAAAGAAAATATAATAGAGAAAACAAATAATTCTCTTGAATATAAATACTACTTAATAGAATTATGGCAGCATTTCAAGTTCCCGTGGATTGTATATTATTTTGAGTATCATAGTTATATGCCATTTCTATCATTGTCAAAATTATTTTTATTCACGTGATTTGGAAAACTTTTAAGGATCAGGACTTTTTATGGGCTCAAGTTGATCATAACTAGGAATGGCAGATAACTATAAGACACACACTGTTAATACTTAATAGATTTAAGTATTGTTTGTGAATAGACAAGTAGATTTACTTTTAAGGTAACATTTTAAACCAAAACGAAACTAGACATAACAAAAACATTCAAGCAGAAGATAAACAAACTAAACTGCACATACTGCAATAAATTCTACATTAGGGAAACAGCTTGGCCTTTTTAACAAAGAATCTGATAAAAAAATAAGAGCCACTCTTCTTTCACTACTTAAAAGAAACATGCCACAGATACATAATCTTTAAAGGAACTTCTAAAAAAACTAGAGCAATATGAATTTTACAAGCCTATAGAGGACAAAATAAAATCAATAAATTAACAAATTCAATACAAAAAACATACTTTGGCCACATTATTGAAACAAGAGCACCTCAGCACTACAACAATGATTCTGGTGGCCACCCTAGTAAACCATTGTTTTCGACTAAGTTTTTTAAAATTTATTGTTAAGTTTCATTTTGAAAAATTCTTAAAAATCAACAAGACAATATTATAGTCTAAGAGCCCACGAATCCCAGACATTCGTTATTTTATAAAAGCTGAAAATTTCATAGTGCCATGCTCCCTACACATGTAAGAACATTAGGCTACCATGAACGTTAAATAATGGTGGCTTTGGCAGATAATAGGCACAGATATATAAAATGCTGTGCTGTTAATTTGTTATATTTTTAAAACACATTTGAATGTCACTTGATTTCCAGCTGTATCATGCATCTGATCAAAATATTATTGTAGGCTGATACCAGATTTTAAAAATGTATACTTTTTTGTATCAACTTGGCAAAAAACCACTACTTACTGATTTATTCAGCAGACACGTTTCACACTAGGTCAGCGCATTATTCAATGCTGTGAGATGTGGCACAGTCTTGTTAGTGACACACCATTAAATAATACACTGACCTAGTGTGAAACGCGTCTGCGGATTAAAAAGTTAATACGAAAAAAGTATAATTTCTACAAAAACCTCAAGATGTACAACACAAAAACTGCGAGTATTAACATTTTGTTTAAAGCTGACCCAAGGCAGATTATTAATTCACTGTAACTCTAATGTCTCTGCATTGTCAATGTACAATGTTCCTACATGACATCTGTGATTGATACATATGATCCCACTTCAAATTGTGATCAGTCTGTTTTTTCTTCTGAAAACATTTCTTCACATTTTTAAAGTTTTGTGTTTTTGTCATATTGTATCATGACAAATATGGATTTGAAGTAGCACAATACATCACCATTACGTTGTGTTATTGAGGCCTAGAAAATACTTTTTAAACATCAGTGGATAAAGGGATGCTACAAATTTAAGTTAGGTATTCTGAATATTTATTTAATATTCACTGTGGATTAAATTAACGCAAATTGTGAATGTGTATGCAAATACACAGGTTGGGTAACAAGGCAGATCTTTTTATATAATAACAAAACTAAATAAAGTTATAATCAATTCTAAAATAGTAATAAATTTATCAAAATAAGTTTATCTCTTATTTAAATAAATTATGTGCATTATGTTTCAAGGCACAGAAATCTCTTGAGCAGGAGTTACCTGGGCTCCATTACCTGGATTCCTCAGAAACAGGCCTGTGCAAACATCCATTCCATATACGGTGTAATCTGTAAACATACAATTGCTTTCATTACACCTGGCTTTAACAATACACTACAACAGTGCTTAGTAACTGCTGTTGTTTCGATACTCACAAGTTTTATTACTCGTAACAATATATCATGTAACAGAAATAATGAAAAATACAATAGAAGTGTTTTATAATTAGATTATTGCTCGATTTTCAATGTAAAATTACATTTTTTAAGGGTAAATATGTATCAAAGTGTTTATTACTGGTCCAGTACTTTAAATTAAAAGGCCTCCACAATTAGAGGCATGGGCGCCTATACCGAGGGGAAGGGGTTGCTGCAGAAAAATGTGTGTATTCCTTGAATATTCACATATTGTTTTTTAATAGAAAGTACGAGTAATTAAATTAATTTGTTTATTTTCTGTATACATTATGTACCGTGACCTAGTGTTTTTTAAGTATTAATATGTAAAACAAGGTCAAAACTTGGATTTTTTAGCTGCTTAATTTTTTAGTATGTAATGCCTTCACGTCCAACCACCCCTAGAAACTTCCATATGGGTGCCCATAATTAGAGGTACTTGAATAATGTAAGATTACACAGAAACTGTATGCACTAGTACAACTTTATATATCAAGAAGATATTAAATAAGGAATTTGGGAGGATTCTTTTTGAATGGAAAACATTCAACAGTAGAAATAGAAGAGCTGTTCAGTGAGATTCTCCAAGAGCTTAGTGTGAAAAATAATACTAGACTGCTAGATGGGAACCACCTATAAGTCAATAGATGGATTTCAACGATACAGAAAAAAAACATGGTGAAAGTTGTATTGAAAAATTATTTTTGAGGTAATCACATTTTTTGAGAAATCTAATATGTCGAAGAAATGTAACATTGAAAGTACAATTACGTTTAAAGGATATGTTGTGAAATAAGTTATAGTTTAAACTGAGATAACTTATGAATGATTCATTTTGACAAGAAAAGTACTTTAGAGCAGTATGAAATTTATATATATATATTAAAATAAAAACATAATAGAAAATACTTATACAAGTTACATACGCCTTTTGACTACATTATATAGGATACCTCGGTTTAAAATTGTTGTACCCTAACTCATCAAAATTTCACACTGGCTAATATAGACAACGGTTGAAGATCGTCTAGTGTGACTGAAAACATTTTTGAATGTTTTTCTAAATTTACTTCAGTTATAAGTTCAATGAGTAGTTAATTTGTAAAGTTCAAATTTAAAATTATTTTAATAAACTGTGTACAGTATTAAGAATATTTACGAAAAATAAGATCTTTCGATTCTGACATAGAAGTTTGTGTAATATAAAGAATACTGGGTTGGCTTCTAAAATAAATAAATCATACTGGACCAGTTAGATCTAATTAACTATGATAAAGTTAGATAAACCCTAAACAAATGCTAATTTATCACTCTTCTTGATGTCAAATGATAGTAACTAGAGCCACTTACTTGTTCCATGCATACGATTATGTGCCATTCGTCGACAGTCGTTTAAGAAAATAATATACTTTTTTATCTTCAGATCTACTGCACAAACAGGTCTTATTAGAGAGTTACAATCTGTCCAACTGGTCAGGTAGTACACAGGAACGTTTTGATCCTTGACAGATTTTATTTCAACTGGAGAAAAAACTTCTACAGTGTCTGAAAAGTTAGGGTTTGGAGATAATCTATTTTCTGTCTGACTTTCTTTATCCTTAACCTGCTCTTTTGTAGTAAAGGTAATGTTTTCTGGTTTTACATAATCATTATTTTTTAATGTACCGGTTATATTTAAAATCATATGAGTCATGTCTTGAAATGCAGTGACTAGATGGTAAGAAACTGAAAACAGCAAATCTTCCCCTGAAACAATTTGACCTTGTGATTTCGATTCTATATCATTGACTGTTGAATTTATATGATGAATTAACGTGGTCAATATTTGGTTGTTTATGGCATTAATATTTGTTGTTAATAAATTTACATCATTTATTTTGCTGATGTATTGATTAATGGTAGATAGAACATAATTAGCAGATATATTTATGTATTCCGCAGTCAAGCGTATTACTTGTGCAGTCTTATTTATTTCTTTGATAGTGTCATTAAGTTTCTCCAAAACTGAATTTGCTTCTCCAGATTTTGGTGCACTTTTCAAACGGTTCATCAACTGGTTACCAATGAAAGAAAAAATACTTTTAAATGGTATGGTTTCATCTTCAACAGTCAAATTATCATCAACTAAATTTTGTTGTTCGTCTGCTTTTTTAGGTTCTTCATTTATAATAAATCGAGTGGTGAATGCTGAAGATAAGCAAATAACTGAAACACATAGTTAACTATTTAGATATAGTTTTATTATTATTACAACACTACTAATTTTGTTTATACTATTGCTTAAAGCATTAAAAGCAATTAACATTGGTGTTCAAAGTTTAGATTTTTAAAGTATGTAGAAAGTAAGGCTGGTCTTTAAAAGTTACAAAGGGATTCGATTTGAATTGATACTCAGTGATTCCATTTTTTTCACAAGAAAGATTGCACTGCTGAACAATTTATCATTATACTGTTATTAAAATATTATAATAATAACATAAGCTCATTTAGCATCTGAACTCTTTGTGGAACTGTAGAGAGCTAGTTTCTGAGAAGGGTAATCTGACCACTGTCAATTAAACTTTTATTTCATGAGAGTTTCAACTCTTAGTTATACTATAATTACATAATACTTAACTAAGTGAACACACAAGGGCTTACTTGCTGACGCGTTTCGAAATAATCGTTCCTTTTACGAAGCAGATGAGGCTTTGCTTCGTAAAAGGAACAATTGTTTTGAAACGCATCAGCAAGTAAGCCTTGAAGTATTCACTTAGTGAGTATTATTTAATTATAGTTTAATCAGTGAATTCAAGATGATTACAACAAACCATCTTAATTATAGTTATGATTAAACACAAACAGTGGCTTCTTAAACACCAAGGTCACAAAAACCCCTAAACATTTTTGAGACTTCATCTGAAAAGAGAATATCAGAGATGGAATCAGTTAGAGTTAATATGAAGTTTAAAATCTGATTTAAAAAAAACTATTAAATAAAAGAACAGCTTAACAGTTGAGGTTACTTTCTTACAAGGTTCCACTTTCTACCACTGATGACTAATTGATTCTGTGGATTTTCTAGTGAGATAAGATTATTAACTGTGGATTTAATACTGTGGCCAGATTGGTATGAGAGTTACTGTTTGTGTTTTATCAGTTTTTAACTTGACACAGAAAGAACGCGCCACAGATTCGCTGTATCTTATTACAAAATAGTGGTTGATGATTCATAATTCTGTAAAAGGGCAAAGATCTGTTTTTTAGCATTCATTAAAAAAATAAACTTTAAAACCAATTCCTTAAATGTAGCACTTTTGTTCAACTTGCAGAAAGAAGGGAATAAACAGGTTTGATGTGCAGATACCTTCTATCTCACATACTTTCAAAACAGTTTGGTCACACTAAAAAGAGCCATCTTGAATCAGTGCAAATGTACAATGTTTGATAATAATTTAACTAAGAAATTAAATTCAGAATTACGGCCAGTAATTATATAGAGGTTTAAAATTTAGAATAGTACATTTTCTTACTTCTAATAAAAAGGAAAAAATTATCTTTTTATTAGTACAGTTTTCTGCCTTCCCTAACATTACAATATTTTCCTCTGTTGTAATGTTAGGGAAGGCAGAAAACTGTACTCAAATATATAGAAAGATTCCCAACAGAAATGAAGATGAGTATATTAAGAAAAAATTAATATTTGGCTACAATGTAACAATATTCAGAATTGATTTCCCAAACAAATTTTAATAAATGTTTACAGGTCGGATTTATTACGATAACAGGTTTTTTCCAAAAGTTGTGAAAAACTAATTTAAGAGATTGTTTCTATAAAGGAATATTTGTTGCATCCATTTTTTAAAAATTGTAACACACAATCATTAAAGTCCACAAGTTTTACTCAGCACATTTCTCTGCATTAATTTTTTTGTTACACTAGAACTATTCAATTCCTTGTATTAGTTTACACTATATATTTTGTACAAATTATCAGTCATCAATATGATATCTTTTTATTCATACAATCAAGTTCAAATACATTTTTTTAACCTGTAATGGATGATCAATTGATGTTGATACAGTTTTTCAAATACTTATTCATTAATTAAATTTTAAAAAGTCGATATCCTGGTTGGATTCGAACTGAATGACTACTACTTTGAAATCCAGCATTTTGGCATTGCCCATAGCTATAAATCTATTACTTAGAGATATATATGAAATTATAAGAGACAGGTTCCATACAATACTGCTAATAATTGCAAGATATGGATAGAATGAGAAATTATAACCCGCCATCAGCTTCATGAATTAGAAACAAAAAAAGAGCGAATAATCGGTAACAAACAACGGTCCAATACCACATAATGTAGAGAGAGGAAAATTGCAAGGAAATTCACTTTCTATTTTTCCAATTGATATTATGATTCTGTCGTATGTATATTAATCGTAATTATAAAATAAAAAGTAACTACAATAAATTCTTTTTTTAACCTCAGTAATTGACTTTAATTATATAAATATATTCTTGATATTTTACATTATCCATTGTTAACGTAATGACTTTATAAAGTTAATATATTACTATTGTAAGTAATTTTATCCACAATTAAGTGCCACCAAGAGTAATTTTATCCACCAAGAGAAAAATATCAGTGATTCGACAATGGTCAAGTGACCAAAAGGTGCCTCATCACACAAAGTAAAATCATTGCACTTAATGGTGGATAAAATTATTTACAATAGTAATATATTAACTTCATATATATATATATATATATATATATATATATATATATATATATATCGCAGTATGTTTTCTTGTGTATTAATAAAGAACAAAAGTCTAAATACAAATACAAGAATGCTGGTACTGTTAGCCAACAAAAAGCTTTGAATTGTAAATTCAATTATAATCCTTGTATTTGTATTTTGACTTTTGTTCTTTATATATATATATATATATATATATATATATATATATATATATACATTACAGAAAAGTCTCGATAATTCGAGGTAGATGGAACCGAGAACCCCTTGGATTACAAAAAACTCAGATTACACGGAAGTACATTAGAAAAAACAGGGGTTTTAATGAACCCTAATACTTGATGTCTCTTCTTATATAATGCTCCACGATTTGGCTATCCAGTACACAACTCAATTAACTGTATTTTTCTTTTTTAGGAAGTCTGCAGATGTTTTTTTACCTTCAATCGCGTCCAAGAGAGATTGTAAAAGGTAATGTGTACGTTTTATTTCATACATTCCAGAACACCCAGATCTATCAGCTGGATAAGGCTCGTAATATTTGTGGGTATAAGTAAAGCATGGATATCATCAGAGCAATATTGATATTTTTCGGGATGCGTCGGTACTTTGTCTAAAAGTAAAATAGCCTTCCAAGGGAAATTCTTTGCTTTTAAAAACTTTTAGAACACAAACTCATTAAAAAACCACTCTTTGAATAATTCTCTATCCATCCAATCAGCCCTTTAGTTCTTATATGAAACCAGCAATGCTGACATTGAAATGTTTTTAAAGTTAGCTGATTAATACCGTGAATTAGTCGATTCGAATTAAACGGAAGCTTGAAAAATCGAGACTCGGAATTTCGAGTATCTACTGTACTTGTTGTTTGGCTTCTTACAGCTTTTCCTCAGTTGTGCAGCTGATTTTGTTAATCTATATAGTGTAATGGTAACTGGTAGACACTTCTCTATGACCTCATGATAGCCATAACTCTACTTTTCCAGTAGAAGACCACTTGTTCTAGCTCTCTTATTTTATTTATCCAACTTATGTTGAACCATACGCAGCTGTATGGTTCAGCTATGTGAACCAACACAGGAAAAATCATGAAGTCTTATGGTCTTACCCAAATCAAATCCAATTCACAATCATTTCCGTATCATTTGTAGTGATAATAATTAAACTAATTGCTATAAAACAAAAACAAAAAAAAAACCATGCAGCTTACTGGAATACAATTAGTTTACTTTTTATAATACTTAAAGTGTAAAATCTTGTTCCTTAAGTTACAATAAAAGTTGAGCTATATTAAAACAAGTTATAAAGCAATAAACAATTCCAAATTTCTATGATTTTTTAACCTTAGATTACTTATGTCTTAATTTTGTTACACAATTACTTATGTGTCGTAAATTTGACTACTCCAATTTCTTTTTTTTTTATTTGCCAAAATAATGTTTTTTTAAATAATGTGTTAAATGTAATATCACATACTTCTTTAGCGCTTGGAAAAAATATTATAGTAGCAACAAATCCTACTATTAGAAAGAAAAATAATAATAACGATGACTACGTTTTAATGTAATACTGAAATACAAATGATTTAAAAAGTTGTTTAAAAATAATGTTTAACACATTTTATGTACAAAAAAACAGAATATAACAAACGAATGAGTTGTAGAACAGGTTTTTAATAAAGTTAAAGAATTTTTACAAAAATGTGTGTAGAGAACAAAATCTTTAAAAAAGTCACACGATCATTCATGTATTGTAAAAATAATGATGGAAGCTCTATTTCACTAAGATGCATACGAACTTTAGCAGGAAAATTGCGCATCTGACATCGGCTGTTTTAGGTACTGAGAATATGGATGCATGCGAAATGCTCATTTGTTAGATACAGACATTTTTGAATCGGTGTGTATTCACTTTGACGAGGTATTAGTGATCTGGGGTTAAAAAATAATATGTTTTGTTTTAATTTTGTGTTATCAACAAATCCTATACAGTTTCAAACAAAATTTTTATATAATTTATGGATTTTCATTTCTACAAAAATATAATATTTTAAACCATAAGCGATTTCTGATTTGAAATTCTTAAAATAATTATCTTTCTTACTGTCAGGAATATTGATATACATTTGAGTGTCCTCTTCTGCCTTTCCTAACAATAAAATCTTGTTCTAGAAACAGGTGTTTCAGAATGTCTCCTATTTCATAACATTAACTGTTCTCTTACACTATAAAAAATCTATACTGAATTCAGTATATAGAAGAATACATTATAGCTTTTTAATAGTGTAAGAGAGTGCACTAGAAGTTTTGAAAATGGAGACATTCCGAAATGCGTTAACAAAGAACAATGTTTTATTGTTAGGAAAGGCAGAAAAGAGCACTCAAGTGTATATTCCCCTCATTTCTTGATCCATCGGTCAATATATATTATTTCCTTATTTTGTTTTCCATGAGATCATATCAAATTCTAAAAATGTACATGTTGATAGGAGATAGTTTTTAGTTAAATTGTTTTAAAAAAGATACAGTACTTGAACACACACAACTAATTTGTTATTTTGATTAAGGTTTTGAAATTTATTTATTTTGAAAATAAATAATTTTTAAATTTATCTCTATACTTACAAAATGCAAGACAAAAACACTGAATATATCGCATTTTGACAACACTTATCGTCCAAGCTCTAACTCAAACTGATTTTAATATTCCAGATATAAACATAATGATTATAAGATAAGACTTACATAATCATTATTGGATCTCAGAGGATTACATAATCTGACTCATCGTTTATATAAATAAATATTGATAGAATTAATAAAAAAATAATTTGTTTTCTAAAACTGGAAAGAGGCCAATTTTGGGATACAGTTTGAGTTTAACAAGGCTATTATAAATATTGACTATTTTTAGGAAAAATAAAAAATACAATAAAATTGAATCATTACACTGATAAAACTACATGATCATTGCATGTTATGGATAAATGACATTAAATAAAATTCTTGAATTTTGTAGTCCATTACGTTTGGTGAATCTTATTAATCACTTAAACGTTTATGACTACCCGAACGTTAAGTTTTATCAAATTTATTAAATTTAAAGTTTGGATAGTCATAAACTATTGTTTAAGTGATTAATTAAATAAAATAAAAATATTATTTAAAGTAATAACTTAGATTATTATTTACACTGTTCTTCGGTTCATTCTATTAGTTCACTCTCCCATTATATATCATATTCCTATTTTTAATCGTTAATAAAATATTTTTTATCTATCCAATCAAGTTTAAATGGATTTTTTAATACTTGTAAAGGATGACACTTGATGTTATTACAGTTTTATTCAAATATTAATTATTTTTATTAAAAAATGATGTTCTTCAATGACTCAGATATAAAGAAGATTCTTGAGTATTTTATACCCTACATCAAAATGTTTATGTTTTAACTTCATTAAATTTTTTCTATTAGTTCACCCTTTCCTGATATATATCTTGTACAAATTTTCAATGGTTAATAAAATACGTTTTTATTAATCCAATCAAGTTCAAATACATTTTTTTTAAACGTATAGTGGATCACAATTGATGTTAATACGGGTTTTTCAAATATTTATTCAATAATTAAATTATAAAAATTGGGGGGGTCTAGTTGAGCTTGAACTTAGTATCTTCGTATTCGAAGTCTAGCAATGCCATCTTTCCATAGCTAAAAATGAATTTGTCAAAGACCTATATGAAAAACCTCCTCTGTATAACCTTAAATTGTTGCCATAGTTACCACACAATATTATAAATAATGCTCTAGGATTTAAAATGAACTCAAAGAATAAAATAAAGAAACAAACTGGATTATGTTATTGAACCTTGCTTCATAAATAGACGATGCGAAAGGAAAAAGAAATGAAACTACAACACAATGCAAGTAATGAAAATAAAGAAAGCTTATAAATAGTAACAAATAAAAATAATAGTCCAACACACTAAAAAGGAAGTAAAAATGGAAGGAAATTTGATCTCTATGTTGCCACTTGTAATTTTTATTCTGACATATGATATACTGTATACATATTTATATTAATTGTAATTATAAAATGAATAGAAACTAAATAAAATTTTTCTTTGTTGGTTTTACTAATTTGCATTAAAAAATATTATATTAATTATTATTAAAAAATGTTACATAATTTTTAATTAAAATTTTTTAAAGTTAATGTGATAAAATGCTTTGTGTACACTAAATGATCAACAATGTCCAAATTGGCAAGGAATGTTGTTGAGCCAGCCAACACCAGTTCTAAAGGGAGATCTTCAATAAAGAAGTAAAAAAAAGTCTATGTGATATTTTGATGCAATAAATTCTTGAATCAAATAACTTATGTTCTTTGAGCAGGTCAAACACACCTCGTGGAATGGTATTGCATCTCCAAACCACGCATATTGTTAATAATATTATAACTAATTATTGCGTCATTAGTGAATTCAAGATAATTACAACAAAAAATAATGTTAGCAAGACAATGGCAGCTCCAGGATAGACTTTATCGGAGGTTCACAATGGGAGAAAAACATGGGGTGGTTTGAGGCAGAAAACTTTCAAAAATAAAACGCTGGAAATGAAATTTTAAACTATTCTTGTATTTAAAATTCACATGAAAATTTTGCAAAACAATGCAGAGGCGTAGTACAAAGACTGAACTAGTTATCAGATGAATTTCTATACGTAACATTACATAAATGTAAAAACAATATATATTGCTTTAACACGTTCGCTACAGAGCGGTGCATATATGCGCCGTCTGGTTTTTCACAAGGGACCGGCAGTAAGAATTCGATCTTTCCACACAGACCACATTAACGTGGGCCTGACCTTCATGACAGACCAAAAGTGGAAAGTTGATATAATAACTTACTATACTTCATACAAACCCTTGGCATATGTGTGTTTGTTGTATATTTTTGTTTTTGCTGTTTTTAGTGATTTTTTTGGATGGTGCATATATGAGCCGGTTGGTCTATAGCACGAAAATCTTATCATTTTACGGGCTTCCCACATATGAGGCACTATAGTGTAGACCCCTGTTACATAAAACAGGGCTTAGATGTGTAATATATTAGAAATAACACTATATACATGTAAAAACAGAAATGTTTTACAAAGGCTTGTATCAACAAACTCCCAACTAACTGGTCTTGGCTAGTCATGCTAGACATATTGCTTATATAGGCTACATATCTTATTGAAAAGATGCTGACATTATAAACAATATTGTATCAGAGACAAAATATGTTTACATTTGTATTCCATATACAGTAGGCTAACAGAATATTTACAAACACACTCATCACTTGTGACAGGTTTACATCCTGTGTTGATAAATGCCATTTAGAGTACATTCTTTGTGATTCTAATGGAATAGAATGGTACATGAAGGAATAAACAGTGTAAGTAGAGTCTCAATAATTCAAGGTAGATGGGACCAAGACCCCCTCGGATTACATGGAAATACATTCCTGTGTATTAGAAAAAATAGGAGTTTTAATGAACCCTAATACTATGGGTACTTTAAAATGCACTAAATAAGTTTATAGAACTTTATTTGAGCATTTCTTGAAAGCCCGACTCATTTCCTTAGCATACCGTATTGACATAAACATTTCTTGGAAACCCGACTCATTTCCTTAGCATACCGTATTGACATAAACATTTCTTGGAAACCCGACTCATTTCCTTTTCATACCGTATTGATATAAACATTTTTCAGGAGCCGGACTCATTTCCTTTGCATACAGTTTAACTATAAACGGTTCTTGGAATCCCGACATTTTCTTTCAAAAAAATTAAAATAGGCTCGAATTTAACGGAAGCTTGAATATAAAATATATGTATGGGTATTCATCCAATCATGTTCAAATACATTTGTTTTTAACCTGTTGGCTGACAATTGATGTTGATACAGATTTTTCAAATATTTATTAATTAAATTTTAAAAAATTTCAACTAAATGATTCTATATTTTAAATCTAGCACTTTGGCACTGAGCCAAATTTCCCACAGCTTGAAATCAATTACTTAAAGATGTATATGAAATTATAACAGAGAATCATTACAAGAGATAGATAGAATTTGAAATTATAGACCACCATCAGCTTCATAAATTAGAAACTAATAAAAAAGCGTTTGTAACAAACAAAAATAAAAGTCCGTCACCATGTACTGTATAGAGAGCAAAATTGATAATTGCATTGATATTTGCTTTCTATTTTACTTTAATAGAATATTTTATCTTAATATTGTGATTCTGTCATTTAAATTAATTCTAATTATAAAATTAAAAGTAACTAAAATAAATTTTTTTTTTTTAAACATTACCGGTACTTGTTTTAACCTGTAATCATACATACACACACACACCAAATTATTACTAACAGTAAAACCAAAAAAAAACTTTACATCTAACTCAAGTACCGTATAACATCTTTACATCCACCTAACTCAGGTAGCTAAAACTATAAAGTTAAATTCATTAAGAGTTTGCTAAATTCTACAAAAATTTGCATTAAGTTGTAAGGATTTAGAAATGAATATTTAAGGTTAAAAAATAATTTCTACACCACAAAGATAATAAATGTATTTTAATATACAATTATCTTTTGTTATTTCTATTCTTGTAATAAATACATGTTCAAGTCGTTGTACAATAAAATTTTCTAGATCCATCTGAGTTAAAGAATTATTTACACCTAGATATAAACATATTTCAAATTGACACATAGATAAATATATGAGTCAAGCAGCCATCTGTAATCATAAAGTTTATTACACATTAAGTTTATCTTTGAGATTATGATCCCAAACAGTTGTTTTCTGAATGTTTTTATTAGCTTTCTTTCTCCGCCTGCTATAAATTTTATAATTTATTTCAAACTATCTCCAACATGAGCTAGATACCTGAAACTTTTGAAATATCTCAGGCTAGATGACAATGTAATAATATTGAGATTTGAGTTAATTAGAAAACATATTTTTCTATTTAAAAAGCGATCATACATGAGAAAAATCAGACAATAATTATCTAAGCAAAAAACAATTTAACTTGTACATACGTTGATATGTTACACTTGCAGTTATATTGTCTGAATTGACAATGGGACACATCACCCAAAACAGCCATCCTCAACAATCATAAAAGTAAGTGCTACTATAAGCAAGTGTAACATTCCAACATATGTACAGGTGTTTTAGTTAAAAACTAGTAGCTCACGTAAAGATGGAATCAATTAATATAAAAAAGTTTTTAAAACAATTTCAAAATGGAATAAAAGTATGAACTAATTTCTCCTACATCATTGTATCTTAATAATTCTATATAGAGTCAAAATAATACATACATTATTCTTAAATTTTGTGATATAGACTTTTAATAAATAAAATATAATCATACAACAAATTTTTAAAAATTTAAATATTTGTAAAATTCAAAACAAAAAATGAGTGCTGAAAATGTTGCATCAAATAACCATCATAATTTATCCTAAACTCTTCTGTTCTAGAAAAGAAACAAAGTTTATAACAGTTTATCACAGATAAACAATTGTCTACAAAGCTATTTACCAAATCTCTTTTTTTAAGTCTTTATTTTGAGATTCAATTTGTTACTACTAAGCGTATTTCTAAAGTAAGGGCCGTTTGTTTATATTCCCTCATAGTTCGCGTGCACGCCGCAACGAGCATTTGCGTCGCGTCCCGGCATGCCTTGGCAACAACTACGCTCAGTTACAGCTGTGTAGCTAACTTGTGCGTTGTGTTTTGTGCTTGCAAAATGTTCAAGGTTATCGAATCGCCCGCCCCTTACGAAGTTCGTTCGGTTATACGGTTTTCGTCAGCAAGAAACATGTCTGCTGCAGAAATTCACCGACAGATTTCTGAAGTTTACGGTGCTAATGCCATGTGTGAAGGAAAAGTGCGTAAGTGGATTCGAGACTTCAAAGATGGCCATGACAATGTCCATGACGAAAGGCGATCTGGCCGTCCATCTCTAATGTCAGACGATTTGCTGTCTTCAGTTGAAGCGAAAATTCGTGACAACAGACGCTTCACGATCACTACTCTCTCACACGAATTTCCGGAAGTTTCGAGGTCTGTGATTTACAAAATTGTTCATACAAAATTAAACTTTAAGAAACTGTGCTCGCGTTGGGTCCCTAAACTCTTGACGGAGGAGGACAAACACAAAAGACTCGAGAGTTCCTTGAATTTTCGGACACGTTATGACGAAAATGGTGACGACATGCTGAGTCGGATCGTAACTGGAGACGAAACGTGGGTTTCGCATTTCACTCCCGAATCAAAACAACAAAGCATGGAATGGAGACACACGCAATCTCCTGTAAAGGTCAAAGCCAAACAGACTTTGACACAGCGCAAGATCATGGCGTCCGTATTTTGAGATAGGCATGGTGTTTTGCTGGTCGACTTTATGGAACGAGGAACGACAATAAATGCAGAAGCCTACTGCCAAACTCTGAGGAAGCTGCGCAGAGCGATTCAAAACAAGAGACGTGGCATGCTCACAAAAGGAATTTTGTTTCTGCACGATAATGCAAGGCCTCACACTGCCACTCAGACCCGAGCTGCTTGGACTCTTTTGGCTGGGAAGTTTTGGACCACCCACCCTACAGCCCTGACCTTGCGCCGAGCGACTTTCATCTCTTCCATCATCTGAAACATCACTTGGGCGGCAGCCGTTATGACGATGACGACGAATTGAAAACAGTCGTGAATTCTTGGTTATCACAGCAGGCGGCAAGTTTTTATGAAGAAGGTTTCCAAAATTTAGTTGTGCGATATGATAAGTGTTTACAAAAACTTGGAAACTATTTCCATAGATGTTGTGAAAGTAAAACCCCACCTTGATAATTGATGATTTGATTTACTAACAATCAGATTTTTTATTACAGAAAAAATAACATATGATTCTTTTATAAGACCAAAGCATATAAGGTACTATAACATTCAAGGTCTAATTCAACAAGTGACAACTATTACCACTTAGCTTTTTGAAAGAAGTTAGCTATACCTATAAACCAGGCATTACCAGACCTAATAATAAATAAATTCTAAAAGCATTTCATGATTTCATTGAAAAGAATAATCCAGATTATAATATTATGTTTAGTTTTCATAATTTGTGGCATTAAAATACATAAAGTGGCAGTAAAATTAAAATGTAAATACAAAATTTATGTTGTTATTGGTTTTAAACAAACAAAAGTTGAATTACATTGACTTATTTAGTCCGTAATAATTTCATGAATAAGTATAATAATATAAAAACAGTAAACAGAGAAGAAGTAATGTTCTTGGTAAAAGAAATTGAATATTTCTTTCCTTGTCGATGAAACTGTCTAAGAAATTTAAAAAACATCTGATTAAAATTAATTACCATATGAATTTTATTAATTTGTTGATCGTTGAGAAATCGTCTCTATTAAAAAAAAAATATTAAGGTTAATCAAAACCTGTGCATATCGATACATTGACAGTGAATGAAGAAAGCAAACTAAATTAAATCTGACACATTTGTTGCATGTTATGAAAAACTGCATTGCCATGTGGGTTTGAATAAAATCATAAAGAATGGAGACACATAATTTTTTGTTTTTAAATAATCATAGTTTTGGAAAATTGAAAATATACAGATGAATAAAGTGTAAAAAATTATTCAAAAGCGTTTGAAATTTTTTTAGCAACGGTATTCTGCACCTTGCCAAAAATTTGGAGAGTTGGAATTTTATGCCCTAGGCAGAAACAGAACATGACATGGTATAAAACATTTCTGTAAAACAAATATAGATTCAACAGAATTGTAACTTGAACTGAACTGTTCCTCATACTTCATAATACCAGATGATTCTAACTACAATGAACTCTGTTACAGTCAACATTTAAATTAATTTGAAGTAATAAAAATATGTTTAAAACCACTGTAACTAACATCTTATTATTTAATTATCCATAGAAATAGAATATATTGCACTAAATAGAGAAAAATAAAATATGAATATGTTATTCGTAAAAGTAAAAAGTTAGGCTAAAAAAATGATACGCTTCCTTAGAATCAGATCACCCACTCCAGGCATTGTTGCGATTTTCTTCTCCATCTCCTACTGAAAGTATCTTCTTGCTGTTTTCTACAAATTCCTGTTGGTCAGAAAGAAAAGCAATTGTTCAAGTAGAATAGAAAGAAATGTACATTTTTTGCAACAAATTTGCATTTAAAGGGATATCCAGAAATTGAAAGAGGTTTTTAAATAAAAAATAAATAACAAACTGAAATATTCAAATTTTGTTATTTACATTTTTAGAAACACTCTTAAGCTGTTTTCTACACAATCACCATTCAAATTAAGATAATTATCATACTGTGGCACAAGATTCTCAATACTGTCTTTGTATTTACTGTCTAATGTTGTTATTATAACAATAACAATAATCAAGATAATATGCACGAAATGAAATGATGTATATAATACAAAATGCCAAGATTTTAATCAATCATATGTAGGACAAACAAAGACCAAATTAAAGAAAGATATAAAGAACATCTAAATGCTTATATAAAACCAAACATATACAAATCATATTTGGCTACACATTGTAGCAATAATCGACACAAATTTCCAGAAAGAGAAAATATGAAATTAATTAAAGAAATAAACAAAGGATTAAAAATGAATATACAGTGTAACCCCTCAAATCCGAAGAACTGAAATCCGAAGCCCCGGGAAATCCGAACATGATTTGATGAAAACCAAATTTTATAAAAGTAACTAAATTTTAATGAAGTATGTACTGAAAGTTTGCTATTTACGTAAAACAGGACTGAGATGTGTAATATATTGGAATTGACACTGTAAACACATGATATAATACAAAGGCCTGTATCACTTTATTTACATAGAATTTTGGTGGCAGTCCATTTTATTCATTAAATTTGGTTGCTGAAGGAACAAATTAATTTTTGAACTACTCCTTGAAAATATTACCAGTCACCACACTTTACACTGATTTCTGTAATGAACAGGGAGAGCATTCAAGTTCATATTTTTAGGGCTCGTGGCTTGGCAGATTTTCCAATTACCATAAATGGTAGCTTATTTATTCCCGCAATGATACTGCAAGCTAAAACTGTGAGACGCTGTTTGCTCCTTCTATAGCCTGGCGCAGAAGATTCCTCTTAAGAAGCAAGTTTTTTAGTGGGAAGGGCTTTAAAATTAAATCCAGTCTCTTCGCATTATACACTTGCTGGGGTGAGTAATTTTCAGACAAAATCAAATCTGTGAATTCGTCTAAATATTCTTTTGCAGCAAGATTATCAGCTGATATCTTCTCCCTGCTTACCATTAGTTGTCTAATTCCATGTCTTCTGTTCCATCTATCCAACCATCTATTGCTAGCAGTAAATTCCAAATCATCGTTAAATAATTTGTTTAACTGTAATGCCTTTTCTTGTATTAATGAACCCCTAATAGGAACTCCTTTCTGCCTCTCTTGTGTAAACCATAATAATACAACCTCGTCAATTTTTTCATTCAAAGAAACTTTTGTGTGATGGCGTTGTTCCACAGACTTTTCACTTGTAGCACTGCTAATCTGTTCAATTTTTTATACAGAAATATGAAATAAATGCTCTAATATTGTTTGTTAATAAAAAAACGCACTTCCGTCAAATGCAAAATACACAGCAAATCCAAAATTTGAACTTTTTTGGCAAATCCGAACTTTTCCAAATCCAAACAGGCTATAGTCTCAATTAGTTCGGATTTGAGGGGTTCCACTGTATATGAAATATTAGAAATATATAAACATAAAGTTGAAAACAAATTAATTAATGAACAAATTCAAGTGAAATCAAAACATAACTATTTACATGGTCATTGATATCATGCTAAAATTTACATAGAAATATAAAAACTAATAAACATATGATTGAATTGAAGTAGATATGAATTAATTTTTGTTAAAAATTGTTATATCATTGTTTTTCCTGAAAATGCTAAAACATTTACTAGCAAAAGACTTTGAAAAATGTATAAATTGAAACAGTCTTGTATTTGAAATATTTCTAATAATATACATATATTTATTTACTTTTTAAATGACGGTGTATTAGGATGGCCACTAAGACTAAAATTGGCTGCCCTTTTATCACAACGAAGTAGATACTGTAAGGTAAGGTGTAAGAGTTAATAATATCTAGGCAAAAAAATAAAATTTACCATGAGCCCTCGACTCATGAAGTAGGGTTTGCTGATTCCATCGTTCATTTCACAGTCTTCACAAAAGCATAAGAATATCGTGTCAATTACCATCTAGAAAAAAAAATATTAATAATATATTAATCACAAATAAAATTGACTGTTTACACATTAAAAAACACAAACATAGGTGGCCACAGCCCCCACAATAACATTTATAGAGGTGGAAAAACCATGATCATTAATTTTATAGAATTAAACTAGTCTGTGAATCGGCCAAGTTAAAATAAAGACAAACATTTTCATGTGAAAGAGAAATTGTAAACTAAAGGGAATATACAATCAAGTGTTTGCGATATAATTAGCTGAATGTGACAAAAAATGTTTTGACTCTTATTACAAAGACTTGTAAAGGTGCCAGAAGTGTGTGAATAATACTTGTACAGTTTTGGATTTTTTAAATATTTTGAATTTTTAACTAAAGTGTAAATATATTTTGTCTCTGATACAACAATATTTATACTATCTGCGATACTAAATGTAACTTTCTCAATGAAGAAATGCCTTGGTTCTGATAAACGACGTACGTTGAAAAAACACACATAACACCTCTTTCAGTAATTGAATTGTAAAGTTTACCATTCAAATTGCTGAGAATAATTCAAATATGTTTCAAAATCATTTTAAGTACTCCACAGTATTATTTTAATTAATAATAAAATATATTTGAATTTTATTAATTTTGTATCATAAAATTTTTTGTTGGAAATTAAAAAAAGAAAATATATAGGGGAAGTTGATTTTTGGCATTGGCATTTGTACTAGAAACAAACATTCTCAGTTGAACGTTGAGTGGTTATTATACTAAAATAAGTAGTAGGTAGTTTGAATTTGTATGCGTTATTTTTATTTCTCTGTCTTTTTTATTGAATTTTATTTTTTGTCATGCAGTATTTTATCATTTGTATTAGTTGATATTTTATGTAAATTTCCTTTTTTTTGTTGTAAATCGATAAATAAAACAACATTTTAATGTCTAATACACAGTTTAATGTCCCAAATAAACCTGTATATGGTAGAAATAAAATTTTACCATATTTATATTTTATCAAATTTTATTTTTAAAAATTATTTTCTGTATTTATTTTGTCCTCTGAAGATTATTTGTGAATTGCATTAACCGGGGTCATTATTTGTGTAACTTATGGTATAATAATCGATTATCGATCGTTTTTCGTATTCTTTGTTCATAGCGGATTATCCAGGGAATTTGTTATCTGGCGTTGCCGAAAAAAATCAACACCTTCTCATTTATTCACCAAAACCTGTGGTCATTCCTGAAAGAGTTTGAGAAATAGATGGACAAAGTAAATAAAGACTTAGTTGATAATAAATTGAATGATTTTTGTATTTATAATTAGATATTAGATTAACATATTCATTGCTGACACTACTTATATTTGAAAAAGCATAGTTATACTGTAATTAAATTAAAAATGTCATTTGTCTCTTCTTAACATCTCTAACCTCTTTTCTGCTACTAACTGAAATTATTTTGGAACAGTACATGAATGTTTTTTTTAGTTTAGAGTTTTTCATGAACACTGTATGGTCCTGGTGCTGCAGAGGAAATACCTTTATATTTGTTAACCATGCCCCTCTCATAAAATACATTTTTTTTTTTTTTTGAGCGCCAAGTTGCAGGAACACACATAGAGGTCATGTTGGACGCCTCATTCTGAATGTGCCCGACAGCCTTGTGTGATGATTTAAAGTTAGGTCTACATTGTCGGTCACGGCGCTATGAAAAAATATAGTGTCAGTCACCGGTGACCGCCATGACAGTCAATGTGTTAACATTGTGGCATAATATGTGAGACAGTAATTAGTTCAAATATATACACTTGCTATTAGTTTTAGCAAGTAGTACAAAATACATTTTACAAAACATAAGTAGTAGCAAAATATATCACACTTGCTATTAGTTTTATTTCCTCTACTTACCTCATAAACTGTGATGAAGCAGTGAGACACTAGATATGCAAATAGTCCAACAAATAAGAGAGGCACCCACATGTGTTGGACTCCTTCTTTGTGCTATGAAACAGGTTTAATCACACTAAAGTTTCCACATTACATTATAATAATCTGATCAAAACTTTTTCTGTAATGATAAAGCAGTACCAAGTGACTCAAGGACAGTAGATTGATAAATTTCCAATCATTTCCTTTACTCAAATAATTTATACGCATTGTCATGAAAAAATAATTTATGTATAAATTGTTGGTTTCAACCATAGAATTAAACGTTTTCAAATAAACAAAATTTCAGATAAATTAGATTAAAATAAATAAAGGCTGTAAGTTTTGAATACTGAAGAAATGAAGGATTTTTTTAAAAATATTCTCAAAACTTTAAATGACTTATAAAATTTTAATAATAATTAACTGCGCAGTAAAGCTAAACTTCAGTTTGTCACTTATTAAACTATATATATATATATATATATATATATATATATATATATATATATATATATATATATATATATATATATATATATATTAGTTATAAGATATTTAAGAAACATGCAATATGTTTTGTATAAATTGTACATGCATAAAATATTTAATATTAGCAAAATCAGATATATAGATAACCCCAGAAAACAAACAACAAACTTTATTAACAACAAATAAAATAAAAAGACTGTCAAAGAAATTATTTAACATTAATTACTGATTACATAAATATTTTTGTACTTTCTTATGTAATTTAAATTAGTTAATTTAGTAATTCAAATTTACAGTTGTCTTCAGTATAACCAAATTATAAAACTTAATTTATAAAGCCAATTTTATATCTCACCATATATTAATATGTAAACACTTGCCTCTAATACGACTTGCTTTTTGCTTATATGAGGCCATTTCAGGAGAGGTATCCTACTACCTATTCAGACTGTAGCCGACCTCTTGGCTATTTAATTATAGAGTGGAGGTTATGAAACTACATTGGCTGGTTTTGAGAGAGTTTTGAGCAATGATGTCAAAAGGTGTGTGAGTTATAACTGGGTAATAACTGGTTATAGCTGGATTATAACTTGTGTTGTTTGCTGCAATTTGAAATATATTTATATTTCATATTGTTCACTTGTGCGGAATTTGTTGAAATTGCAAATGTATCAGTTAATATGCCAGTTTAATATGACGATTTACTTTTTGTATATTTTTTGTAAACTTGAAGTTTTTGTGTTGCCATCTTGAGGTTATTTAAATTACTACTTTTGGTATCACTTGGTAAAAAAAAACCACTACTTAGTGATATATTTCAGCAAGTAAAATAAATATGATCAGTGCATTGTTCAATACTGTAAGTCATGGACAAGACTCTGAGTCTGACAAGACTGACTTGGACAATGCACCGACCTAGTGTGAAACAAGCCTGCTGAAAAATATCATTAAGTAGTGTATTTTTGCCAAGGGATACCAAAAGTAGTGTTTTTTCTAGTAAAAGTTATTGATTTTATTATTCAGGAGTTGTTGTGGTTTATTTATGTAGAGTTTATTTATATTGTAGTTTATTTATTTGAAGGATTATTTATTTTATTGTATCCATAGGTTCTTCTATAAGTTTTATGTTGTTTAATTCTTGGTGGTTATCTTGTTTTTTCTAAATATGTTTTAATAGTCGATAAATTAAGGTGAGGTAGGTGGCAAGTTTATGCTGGTAAAGGTAGTTGGAAGAATTATAAATGGAGCTGTTTTATTGGTGTTGGTAGGTTTACAATATATTCTGAATTTGTGTCTGTCTATGATTGTTAGGTTAAAGAGATTAAGAGTGTGGTTTTGATTCAGTTTCAATAGTATAGGCTAAGTAAGGGTGAAAGGAATTTAAGGGGATTAAAAACATACAAGTTTGGAGTTTGTTTTCTTTGCATAAGGTGAGCATATCATCAACATAACATATATATTATGTTCTATGAAGTTCTTTCTTTTTATTTAGTAAATGAATGAATATTGCTGCTAAGATATAAGAGAAACTCATCTGCTATGAGAAACCTGTAGGTAGGTTATCTTTCTAGGTATAGAATAAATTATTATGTGTGAAATAATTTTTTTTACTTATTAGTTTTGTTAAACTGATGACTACACTGATGTGAACTACACAAATATATAATAAAACTGTGCATAAACTTAATAAAAATTACAGATCCAAAACCTAACAGTATGGAATATACAAACATTAAAAATTACACCAAACACATACTCAAATCACCCAATTAAATTGTCATGCACATACTTTTTGACATTATTACACCAACACCTCTCAAAATCATTTAATATAGTTTCCCCAATCCCCCCTGTCCTTAAATAGTCAACGGTCAGTTACGATCCGAGTTGATAATAGAACATTAAAATGGCCATCCTCGATAGAAAAAAAATAAGTGCTTTCATAAGAAGGGTAGAAAAAACCCTCATTTTCATTTTTTGCTCATTAAAAATGCTACCAACTCAACACCTTTTTATTTTGAAAATTTTTACAGTAAAAGTGGCAACTCAGGAACATATCATTTATCTTATAACATTAGGAGTTAAAGTAATAATGTTTTTGAAACTCCTTAAATGAACTCTCTTTTTAATCATTCCTACAAATAGATTGGATCAAAATATTTTAATCAATTGGCTGAAGAAATAAAGAACTATAACAATTTCAAAAGTGTTTGAGAAAAATTAAAAACGTTATTTTAAACACAAAAGTAGATTTTTTAAATATGCTCCTATGTAAAATAGTCTGCTAGTAATACTGTATATTTTTTAGTTAGATTTTATGGTGCTAACCTAAAATACGCAAAGGATAGATTTGAACAACTGAAATTCATACCAAAACAAGGACTGGACTCTGTAAAACGTTAATAACTTGAAGAAACTCTTGTGTAATTTTTAATTATAAATAAATAAAACCCCTTAGTCCACAAAAACTTTTTATTTATGCCCTGATCTACAATTTGATTGCTAAGCAATCATCTTCAGAGGAAATTACTAAGTCCTCAATTTTTTAATTGTAAAACTTAATCCGTTCTAGAATTATTTACTTTTATCATTAAAAACTAGTCTTGTAGTAATTTTCTCTGAAGATGAATGCTTTCCTATTGAAGTGTACATCAGGACATTAATAAAAAGTGTTTGTAGTTAGAAAAGTTTTATTTATTTACAATCTCTAACATTTTGTTTATATTTTATGGTGTTGTCTCACTTATAATTGAAATTAAATTACATAACAGCATGAGTTCTGAGTTTTGATTTATTATATATTTCAGATTTTGAAGTACAGTAAACTCTCACTAATCTGGCAGATATGGGGCTGGGATACTGGCAGATTATTAAGAGCGCCAGATTACTGGAGAGTCCATTAAAAACACAATTTACATTGAACAATATTTATGTGTATGGCCCAAAAATAAAGAAAATAGTCCTGTACTGTACTTGAAATGATAAAACGAGAATGAATGTAGTGATCTGTACTTTACAATAAAAGGTTATCTTTACTTTAACGGTACAATTTAAATATCTTTTTGTTTACAGTGCAAAGAGATTGTTCACTTGCACTTCAGTAACCGTTACTGTACATAGCTACTGCAACAACAAACAGCTCGAAATCGTATGTATATAATGAGATACACAACTAGAACCGAGCGGCGTGAAGGTCACTGACATTGACATGCAGTTAAAAATATACAAGTTATGTTAACAAATTGATGATGTATACATCTTCCATCCTTTATAAAAATGCTGGATTACTGAAGGGGCCGGATAGGTGAAGGGCTAGATTATAGGGAGTTTACTGTATTATTATTATTTTAAAGTTCTGAGTAGTAACCGGAGATTAGGGTGATAACAAGTGTATTGCCCTGTATGGTGTTACAATTCTTACCTATATACCATAACAGAGAATTTCATGTCTTTATTGTTAATAAGTGATATTACTATAATTAAAAATTACTTAACTAAATGAATACATAGGGCTTACTTGCTCACTTGTTTCAAAACAATCGTTCCCTTTACGAAGCAAAGCCTCTACTGGTGGCATAACGCGTTAGGTACAAAGCTGTCGGAATAGATTCATGATTATGGAAGGAGTGGATTATTTTGGTTGTGCGTTATGAAATGGAAAAGGGATTTGGCCTCAAAGTGTGGGTGGCCATTTAATATGTTTCCTTTATCTGTTGCATAATGCTTGTATATCTCATATTTTTCTAAAGTTGTTAGTTTTTTTAGACCTAACGTGATATGCTGCCAGTAGAGGCTTTGCTTCGTAAAAGGAACGATCGTTTTGAAATGCGTCAGCAAGTAAACCCTATGTATTTACTTAGTTAAGTAATTTTTAATTATAGTTTAATCAGTGAATTCAAGATGATTACGTCAAGAAACTCTAAGTGATATTGGTTGCATTAAAAGATTAAAACTACAAGAAAAGTCAATAAAAAACTCTGTAGAGTTTACCTCTAACATTTTTGTGCCAATGAGAACTGTAGTTGCTACAACAAATACTTTGCCAAGAAACAAGACAAAATCCCCAACAGAATTGATAACTCCCAGTCTCACTATGTTGTTAGTGAGCATCTTAAAAGCTTGCTGTCCACTACGACAAAAATTCTCCCCGTAAATAGCTGCAATTTAAAATGTGCTTCTATTAAAATTTATAAATATTATAATAAAATGTCAATTAAATATTACTAGCATTGATTATTGTCTATTAACCCTTTGATTAGTATTCATGTATCAGTATGTGAGATCGTGCCTCTGTCAGCAGGAGCATTCCCATATATGCAGGTCCTATTTTTTCTCAGATTAGCATTCCTGTACTTTTATAATTTGTTGTCCTGTGGATTGTGCTGTATTCTAGGTTAAATATTTGGAACTATCTGGACAATAAATACTATACAGAGTACATAGTTGCCATTATTTTGTGTCCAAAGTCTTTGGTTTTCCCCACGTGTTTACAGATCCTTTTGAAGTTTGTACAGTATTGCACAATGAATAGCTATTTTATAAAAAAAAACGATTAACAGATATTTTTCAGCAAAGAAATTGTCAGTAAACATAAGGTAAAGTTTGGTGACGTGAAAAAATTAGTAAATAAAAAAATATGAACAAATATTACCATAATTTAGAAAATAGAGAAATTTTTTTTTTTAAATTAGAAAAAGAAAACGTGTAATAATCTTTCAAAAATATGTTTTTTCTCCCAGGATCATATCAGGGCAGGCACATGTTGTTAACCAAAGTGTTTAGAACTAAATTATTGTAATGTGGCCTTAATCTGTATTTTAGATATATAGATAGATATTTTAGATATATATAAGGCAAACAATATTTAAAACTCGTTTAGAATGTACATCCTTACATTAAGACACAATATATACATTGTTTCAGTAGCCATCTTTCTTTATAATATATTGGATATGATAAATAAAACTAATTTCAGACATTTTGGACTAGATAAGAGACTGACAAGGTTAAATAAAAGTGAACAAATGTTTTTATTAATTTAATTACCACTTGCAGGGTGAGTGTGGTGACAATGAGGATTTAGTGTTATTCTAACCAAGTCGGTTCATGGACAAATTTTGCGATAGTGAGAATAGTGACTGTACAAATATTGACATATTTCCAAACCAGAATAGCTCCCCTCTTAGATTCCCTGTCAGGTTCTAGTGTATTTGAATCATTGCCATCACATGATGATGCCGTTATCTGACATCAATATCACATGATGGTAATTCATTGTACACAATTTCTCCTACATCAGGTTAAACAAATAATAGTAAAAAGGGGAGGAAAACTAAATCAAATTTTGATTGGAGGAAAAACAAAACTTTAGAAATCCATCCCATTTACAGAGCTTCTGGGTTTCAACAAAAATAAAAGTTAAGGGATAATTTTACAAATGAAATTTTTAGTGTTTCTTTGCAGAAATGAGTTTTTGTACCTGACACCAACGATTATGCTCAGAAACAGATAAATGACCCCAAAATTAGATACCTGAAATACTATATCACTATTACAGTTGTAAAAAATGGCAGAATAAAAGAGTGGTGTATAAGATTGATGGCAAAGAGTGTGATATGTGTTATTTAGGGCAAACTGGTAGACTTTTGGAAACAAGAACGAACCAGCATAAAAACAAAATAAAATATGTTGAAAAATATTATAATGTTATTTCTGAACATATTAAAAAGTTTAATGATAAACATCAAATATAGATGTTTTACATCCAAGGAAAGGAATTGGAAAAAGCTGAGCTTTGTGAAAATGTGGTATATAAAAAAAACAAGGAAGAAATGCTTTGAATAAAATTACAGAATTAAATGATTTTCCATCTGCGTAAGACTCTTTAGTAATGAAATTATAAGTGAAATTTAACATTTTTATAGGTTTTTTGGTCACTCGAGGTAATGTATATATATTAGAATGATTGTGTGTTTTTAAAAATTAAAAATGTTGACTCTATTATTAATAGTAGATGTGTTAGTGTATGTATCTGTGATTTGTCTGTTTTATAGTGATAGAAAAAAATCTGACTTGTAAATGGATATTTATTAAGAGTTTTATAATATGTTGATTTTTATTATGTTTTATATAATGTTATGTATTTTAAAATAGTAAGTTATGCTGTATAGTTGTTTAATTAAAATTGAGCTCTTGAAAAGGAATTTCAGGAAGAAATTCGAAACATTGAGTGTTTAAAAAAGCAAAATTGTCTGTTATCTGTCATTAGCCTATATAAAAAATTATACATAACGACATCACAATTAATAAACTGAATATTTGGATGTATTGCTCTAAAAGAAAAATATTAGACACAATGTTTTAAAAACCACGCTTTTTGCAAGATTTATGGCTTCATCTAGGTTTTTGTATATTTACGATAAATTAGTGGAAGATTAAAAAATTGTAAAATTGACAATTTTGACTGACAAAATGAAAAAAAATTATGCCTGTCACTATATAATTTTAGACAATATTTTTTTCTAATTTATCAACTGCAAAAAAATATCCTTTCATTTAAATCTTATACAAATGAGGTGAAAAGTACTCTCAACCTCAAAAAAAGCAAGATTTGGAATAAAAATCTACAATTTTTTAAGAAGTTAGTTGTGGATAATGTACTGTGCTCAAAAATCATATTGGGGAGGATAAAGTATGAAGTAAATTCTTAGGGAGGGAATAAGTTGTTTTAAATCTTATGCAACTATTCATGGGAATGGGGTTTACAATTTTATAGATAACTGGTACCTTTCATCTCGGTTATTTGTTGATTTACTAAAGAATGACACTTATGCTATCGCAACTCCATGAAATCATTGACATAGCAATAAATTTCAGAGAATGTAAACAAACAAAAGTCAAAATATCTGTAGCTTTTCAGAAAGAATGTTAGCAGTTATGTGGAAAGATATAGCAATGTTATTGTTCTTTCCACACTTCATGCTGACCTGAATTCTGGGGAAACTAAAATAAGAAAGAGGAAAAGAGATGTTACCAAGACAAAGAAATAAAAAACGTAATATTACTATTAATATTAATAGACAAGTTTTGGTATAGATAGAATGGATCAACAACTCGCTAGTTTCGCTATTGTGAGACGAACAATGAAATTACATAAGAAAATTTCCTTTCATCTATAATGTTTTAATTATTTTTCTATTTACAATATATTAAAACCAGCAATACTGAAAGAGAAGAGGCATATAGAGATTATAAAATAAATATATCAGAACAATTACTGACAAAAGCTCCCCTAGAAATTTCCCCCTGGCTATAGGATTAAAATACAACCAACACAACTGCAAACTAAAACCTTATAAATTGCAGTTTTTGTATTGTACACCTTGAGGTCTTAAAATTACTACTTTTGGTATCACTTGGCAAAAGTACACTGATCAATGCGCTGATCTAGTATGAAATGCATCTGCTAAAAAATATCATTAAGTAGTTCGGTTTTTTTGCCAAAATATACCAAAATTAGTTGATCTTATCTCAATTTCCAATCCAACTTCTAGAACATAAAAAAGTAAAATTTTTGACAAAAAGGAATAAAATTTGCTATAACAGATAAGGTAATCAGATGAGACTAGATACCAGATCCAAAGTTGTAAAGCTGCATTACATGTAGACAAAGAGTGCTTCAAACTCTATCACACTAAATGCATGTACTGATACACACCACAGATATTAATTATAACTTACATAGACATTAAAACTACTTACCAATTTCAATGTATGCATTGCGAGTAATGTAGGACAAACATTTTTCAAAACAGAAGAGACAACATTGACATGCTCGGAACAAACACCTTGTAAAGTCATTGTCTTTGGCTTTTATTTGAGCTTGGATGGCTTTGAGAATAACCCTTGCAAACTGTATCAAAGCAATGAGTAAAGATCCTATTGCTATTGAGCCAAGGTGAAACCTGACCATGTTGTTGAAACTTGTTGAGATTGGTGACTCTATTTTTGATTTATTTCTGAATAAAAAATCAAAACATTACTCTCGGGGTATATTTGCACCTAAGTCCAACAAATGCTTCTTAAATTAAATGCTTGTATTAGTTTAATAAATGTAAAAATGCAGAATTTTATAGAAGCAACAAACTTTTATTAAGTATTTACAATGCTAAATTTTATTTTAGGAAAGAATGTATGTGACAAATAAATTATATAAATATGAATTAGTGAATGTGACATGTGAAATAAAAGTGTGATAGTTAGACAATGAAGTGTGATTGATGAAGTGAAATGAAAGTGAGGGCAACATAAATCTACAAGAAAGATGACTGTCAATATAATAAAATAAGATTAAAAATAAATATCAAGTACTTGAGAAATAGATAAAAAAGAAAGACATATTGTTTTTTATTCATTACATCCAATAGAAATCTTTAGTTCTTAGATGTACAAATTAATCACTAGAATAACAATTCTCAATAAAAAAAAAATTCTATAGATTTAACATTTAAATAGATTAGAAGACTATTAAAAATATTATAGAAGTCAAAAACATAATTTACCAACCAGTGGATAAAATTAATATGAGTATGGTACTTTAATTAGCTATAAAGAAGGTAACATATATGTTATATATATAAAATTCTGGTCAAACTGATTATTTATCTAAATAATGGAGTTATAAGATACATATAAATTTTTAGTTTCTACAATAAAATATATTAGTAATGATATTTTTTCAGGTTCAATTAGATCAGCAGTGATATTTTACTAGGTCAGAATAGATTTTTAATGAAATTTCACTATGTTAGAATAGATCTTTAATACAATTTTACTAGGTTAGAATAGATTATTAATTATATTTTAGTATATTAGAATAGATTAGTATTGCACATATAAATTAGAAAATCACATATCTGAGAGAGATAAATGCTTATCCCAAAAATTGAGTTCCAGAAGTGTTTTGGGTGACTGTAAGAAGCACTAGCTAAGTACGTATATAATATCTAATATGGCCACTTCTTTGAAGCTGATAGCATTGTTATAAATTGATGAAGAAAAGTGTTTCCAAGTATTAAAATGCCTGTTATTTACTATCAATATAAATATATTTAATATATAATTACAAAAATAATTATCAAATAAAATATATTAATATTATAACAATAAAATATTTACAGTAGTTTCGAAAATCTGAGTCCCGATTTTTCGAGGTTCTATTAAAGTCGAGCCTATTTCTATTTTATCTATTTAAATTCATCTATGAAAGAAAATTCAAAAAATTACTGTTAGACAATGAAATGTTTCATCCTGATGAAGAACAACTGTGGTCCAATATTATCCGTGCTTTATTTCTACACACAAATGTTACAAGCCCGATCCAGCCGATGGATCAGAGTTTTCTGGAATGTATGAAACAAGTACAGAAATACCTTTTACAAAAATTTTTTGGAAGTGACTGAAAAGGAAGAAAGCTTTAAGGACTTTCTAAAAAAAATAACAACTCGGGAAGTTGTGTACAGGATAACCGAATTATGAAACAAAATAAAAGAAGAAATATTAAGTAAGTCATGGAATAAAATCCTAAGTCTTAATAAAACTGTTGACTATCATTGATCGACAACAAGAAACAGATGACATTTCTAATCAAGAAATTTCAGGTTGTTAAAATGTCGATGATACAGACCTATGTCAATGGATGAGTAAGGACGAACGTAAGTAACAATATCACATGTTACTACTATTGAAATGGTTCAAGAAACTACTGGAGACAGTGATGACGAGAATAAAGATGAAGCTTCGACCGAGACAGTATAAGGGAAAATAAGTCATGGTGAAGGAACGGTTGTCTTGGAAACTGCAATGCCCTATATTGAATAACAGACACCACACCAACAGATGTTTTTCTCCTAAGGTGCTACGACGTCTATACGACACTGCAGCTCAAAAACGATCTGAGAGGTGGACGCAGAAAATACTTCAAAACCTTTACTAAAAAATGTAGCAAACTGTGATAAACGATGTACTCCAAAGCAACATTAATTTATGTAAGTACTGTAATCAATAAAGTTCTATAAACGTATTCTGAGCATTCTTAATTATAGTATTGGGGTTCATTAAAACTCCTGTTTTTTTTAAGGAACGTATTTCTGTGTAGCTCTAGTTTTTGCTAATCCGAGGGGGTTTCGGTCTGATCTACCTAGAATTATCGAGATTCTACTGTAATTAATAAAATATAATAATAAATATAACAGAAACTCAAATAAATACCTCGTGAAGAACCAAGTAGCAACAGCCCCCGCAATAACCATATGTTGGCACCCAATGCAAAACTGGGTTAGCCACAACATTCCCAACAGGTTGTACCATCTTGCAATCTATAAAAAGAATTATTTTTTGCATCATTCATAAACTCAGTTGAAAAATAAATACAGGTATGATGAACACATTTTTGCTTAGAAAAAGTTGAATCTGAAATACTGAATACAGAACTGTTTACTTGAAAGAAACATATGCATTGTCTGCATGGGTTATTTCAAGCATCTAAGAATAAGGAACTTAGGATGCAACGACAGTTACAAAACCACTCACCTATGAATTAAATATGATGATGATTCATTGCTTGATCCCTTCGCTCTGGAATGTTAATGTCTTCATCAACCTGCGACTTTTTAGTTTACATATATGAAGTTGAGTTTTAAATCTAATTTAAATTTAACTAAATAAGTAAAAACACATTAACCACAATATAAAAATCTTTTATTTTACAACTACTTTATATATATTTTGCTTGCTTGATAATCATTTTCATAAGTACTTTCAAAGATGATTATCAAGTAGTCAAAATTTACATAAAGTCATTGTAAAATAAAAGATTTTTATGTTGTGATTAGTAGGTTTTTATTTATTTAGTGAAAATTAGTCCACAGTACTCAAGAAATTCATTAATTTAACCAATTTAAATTTGTTAAAAGCTTGCATTCAAACAATAATAACCATTTCGGTTTTTTGACACATAATTACAATTGAGAATGAATGAGGTGGCATTGTGACCCATTGTATGAAAGATGCAAGGTGCTGGTATTAAGGATAGGGATTTTGAATAGTGAAAGAATATGTACATGGTTTAGATAAACACAAGGCATTTTTGTCCTGGGGGTCTGTTTTTATTTAAAATCATATTTGTGGATTGGTTAATTATTTTTTTATTTATACGTTTGCAACAATTTACAAATATTAACTTAAAATACAAGTACATAGGCCTAACAACTGAAAACTATCTTGATTAAAAAGTACTAAAAATTTAATAAATTTGTAATAACGAGTGGTCACAGTATAGTGTTTGGCATGAGGCAAATACTATATGCTAAGGTATTCATAAATGTATTTAAACGTGGATGTAACTTTATAATTGTGGAAAGACACTGGATAAGTTCAGATATTTTCTGACAAGAAATTTAACTATTTTTGAAATTTTAGGTCATATATAGAATTTTTAAAGGTATATAATTCCCATAGTTGACTATTTTGCTTAAATAATAAAGTTGTGTGACAAAATACCTGTGAAATATTTCAGTATTAAACACATTATATTGTTTCATCCATTGGGAATCACTTTTGTCAAGGAAAGCTTTTTTTATCATTTATCAATAAAAAATATAAGATCGCAAATGCCAGTATAAATTTAAATTTTTTTTTATACTTAAATAAATTTCCTTTATACTAAAGTTGGATTAACTACATTGGACGGCGTTCTGTGTCACTAGACCAAGAACAAACAAAGGTTTTTAAGACATTGCCCTCCCAAGTTCATACACTGTTGAAAATTAGTATATATCTTAATTTTTTTTAAACAACCTGATGCTGGAATAGTGTGAGGAATTTTTGTACTATAGTTTCCATGTTTTTCCACCAGAATGTGCAGTTGGTCTAGTGATGCATAACACCATCCAATTGTAAGCGTAAACTTACTTTCATGGCTGTGTCCTTCTTGTAATATAAATATCCAGTTTCTGGTACGGGTCTGAGATAACCAGAGCTTTCGATCCACAACGCAAACACAAACCACATAATCACCACTCCTGCCATAGCCATAAATGTCTGGAATCAAAAGTTTCAAATAAATTCTACCGAGTCATTGCCTTGTAGGACAAGTAATATTTGCAATGTACTCACCATGACTGGTTGGCACAGCAACAGAGGCATACTGTTAACTGCTTTGCCAGCTTCTTCAAATAGTTTCACAACTAGCTGAATTCTTTTCCTCATCACCAACACCACCAGTAAGATTATCACCTGGATAAAAATGCAATCCTATTACATTACACCAAGGTTCTTTGTTACTAATTTAAACTTAATCCTTCACTAGTGGTACTGGTTAAAATGACTAATTATTGTAAACCATAATAAAGACAAGAGAATACAATAACAGCAGAATATTGGGTATTTTATGGTGCAATGCATTGGTTCCTATGTTCTTTCTAAATAGTCTTCTTAACAGTAGGTTATATATTAAAGAATTATCACTTTTCTCATTTCATTTATAGTAAAACTCCAATTATCCAAATCAATTGGGACTGGTCTCCATTTGGATAAACAAGTCGGATAATTGATTTTTTCAAAAAAGGGTCAATTTAAATTAATTACTTTAATTATGTATTTTGCAAATGGGAGAAAAACTATATTTTTTACATCGTTAGGGCCTTAGCCTTGTCACAAAGAATTGGAACAGAAATTGAGTTTCCCTTAAAACGTTGTGGCAAAAACCATTTGATAATAGCATCTTCTATTTCTTTGTTGTTTACTCCCTTCATTGATTTTCTTGAAGAACTTTCATCTTTGTTTTCAGGCACTGACACTAAGTTTAAAAGTGTAGGTTTACTCCTTTAAATGCCTGAAATCTAATGTCCAACACCGTACATCTCAGCCAATTGTTTACCTGTAACTACTTTATCTTATTGATCTATAATTAGTTTATCCGCTAGCAATAAGACAACTCTTTTACTTTAAGAAGCTATGGTCAATGACAAAATGCATCCAAAAGGAAAAAATAAATAAAATAACAGACTACTGCGAATCAAAGACATACTGACTGACTAATCAAAACAAATAGCGACAGTTGTCAGGTCAAAAAACTTGCAATGGACGACAGTCAACTTTACAGAACTGCACTGGCTCAGAATTCAAATGATGTTTCCACTGCTCTACAATATTTTTGCAGAGGACAAGTCAAATATAGACAGAATCATTATTTTAGAAATCGCAGTACGTTTCCGTCTGAAATTTCTTCCTGAAAACTTGAAAGTGACTCAAATAATTGGAGTTCTACTGAATTGATATGTTTTTATTATATATTTAAAAACAACTTAATCTTAATGGGTTACTTAAGTTTTAAAAATTATGTTTATAAAGATCTGCTGCTGTCTACCTAGAACACATATTTTAGATCAATATTTCTTATAGACCAAATTCATATTTTAAAGTTTGGACATTTGTTTTATGGTTTGTAGAAATAAGCATTTTGAAAAAAAAATACTATTTATATAGTTTTACATAATAATTCTTATAAACCTACACTTAAATGTGTTTGGACTAGTCAAATGTATTATTATTTGCTACCAATGGTTATGTGATATGAAATACTTTATTGTTATATAATTATAATGCTTTACAAATTACTTGGTTTTATTTTTACTGAAAGTTAAGACAGCTGAAAATGACTGATGACAAAGACGAGTCACTAGATAGTCACATTGCCATAATCGAAAGCTATTGGGAATGACTGTAAATGTAGCACATAGGGCACTGCTTTTTAACCATATAAACAGGTCACTCAGCACTCAGAACTCGTGAGTTTTTGGCCAAACACTCGATAACTGTTCTCCCCCCCCCCTACTCACCTGACCTTGCTCTTTGTGACTTTTTCTTATTCCCAAAACTCAAAAAACCCCTCAAAGGAAGAAGATTTGAAATGATTTCAGAGATTAAGGCAAATGCAACGAAGGAGCTGATCGCCATCACAAAAGAAGCGTACCAGGACTGTTTTAACAAATGGAAACACCGTTGGGATAAGTGTGTGCATTGCGGAGGAGAGTACTTTGAAGGAGACCCAGACGTGTAACTTCCAAATAAAGTACATTTTTTGTATGACCTCAGTCCGCGTATTTTTTGAACAGACCTCATATAGTATAAACTGTTAATACTTTCTCACTTCCCTTATGTCAGCAACTGACCCTAAAAATGCTACATACCTGTAGCAAAAATACAGAGCCACTCACCAAGATATGTTAACCCATTGGCATGGCAGTTTTTCAGAGCCTGGTGTAATCAGAGAATTCCTATTAATTTGGCACTTTTAAAGACTTTTATAAAACCAACTATAACTTTTTTGTTTATCATTATATTACCTTGAAACTTTCAAGACATATTACTTCAAATGTATACTTCATAAAACTACTATTATAATTTTATTAATTTAATTATTTCATTAAACGTGTGTTGGCTATGACTAAAATTGTTTTAAGCTTCATAACGGCAACAAATTAGTTGTTGAAAAATTATACTAAATAAATAAACTTTTGACTTGATGTTCAACTATCTTATCATTTATTCAATAGTTATCTCGAGTGCTCAAATAAACATGAATCTGTCTATTTCAATTTAATGTAAACCCCGACGAGACATTGTTTATACCAAACACAACCTCAAAACTTCATGTGATGTTAAGTTATTATATTTGTATTTCCAGAAAGGTTACCCTTCCTAAAAAACAAAATATTTTTAGAACAATATTTCTGATTCCCCTAATAACAATAATCGTCCCGGCAAATGCTACGATACAGCAGAAAAACTTGAAAAAACTAGGAGCTACCTTGGACGGAACAGTTCCGTCCAAGAATTTCATGATGCTGCGACGGTACAACAGAAAGTATGCCAATGGATTAATAACTATATTTTCAACCACTGGCATTATAACACTTATTATATGTTTAACTTTGTATTGCTTTAAAGCAGGCATCTTTACAGCACAGCCCTGAGAACAATTTTTGCGACGCTCAGACTGTTGGGAATTAAAACAGCAGTTCGGTGGCAGTGGTATTTTTGAAGAAAAAAGAAGGATAAAGCTCACTATGAGTTTAGGAAAGCAGTTGAAAAGGACAAATTCCCTAACTTAACTAATTGTGCTCAGAAAATGTTATGTGTTTTTTCATCTACATATGTCTGTGAATCTACATTAAGTAAGCTGAAGTACATACAACACAAGTACAGATCTAGGTTAACGAGGGAGAACGGTGAAAATATTTTGAGAATTTCTGCTTCTTCCCAACCTACTAACATAAATGTTATACATGTGAAAGATTTTGCCCATTGGCTTCAAAGACTTAACAATAAATAATTCAGATATTTCTGGACTGAAATAAAAGAAATTATCCTACTTTTTTACGTGCAAAACAGTTGATTTATTTTAGGGATGTAACAAACTTATGCTAAAATCATATTGTTTGTAAGTTATTTAATCCCACTTGTAATTCCAACCTTGAGAAAAACTTGATGCAATGAATTTGGCTCTCTAAGAAATATATCTAAGAGATATATTAGTCACTAAGGTTAAACTTACTGTGACTATTGTAGAAATAATCGCATAAGCAAAGTATGTACTCTTTTTCCTTTCTTCAATTTCCGCAACACTTTCTGAGCTTGATTTTGCACTCCACTTTAACCTGAAATATATAACCATTTTTTAAAAATTATTTAAGCAAATAATTATCTGTTTTGGGAACACAAAATGTTTAGTTAGTTAACCTTCATTAAGGTAGGAGAACTGGAGGATATCTACTCTTCATAAAGACAATTTCAACTATGCCTTACAGGCAAAGCAGATTTAGCATGTATTCTTATGCTATAATATAGGAAGCTAAATAGCGGTGTTATTGTCTCACACTCCGACAATTCGGTTAGCACCATACTTACATCCACCTGCCCAGGTACTTAACATCATATCACCAACCATACAAGTTTCTAATTGATTTTTGTTGTAGTTTACACTGCAAATGAACTGTGATCTACTTTGGAAAAACAAACCTCTAATGAGAAGGATAAAAAAGTAAACATTACAAAAACTATTTCTGGTACCAAAGAGAAAAATAAAGTTTTTAAACACAGCTTGAATACTTTCTCCAAATAATTTCTTCGTAAGTAATTGATAATTGTCAAACATACTAACGTATTTATTTCTAAATGTACGGCAAAATAGAAAATACTGCCTGTTAACTGTCAGAAAAGAATAACTTACAAATCAATAGGTGAGAGTAGAAACCAAGACGTATTTACAGCATTGTTCTTGATGACCACAGTAGATGGAAACCAAAGTGATATTGCAAGTTTTTCAATAAAAATTGGAAACTTTTATCATTTTATAGTTGTATACCTTGGTAGAATAGTAATATACTCAAAAATAGTTACAAAATCATATATAGTTAAATATTTTTGCTATAGCATAAGTTGACTTTTTGTATTTCATTGAATATTATAATTTTATCTTGTAACATACAACTATTAATAAATATTTCTATTACTTAGGTTTAAGATTTAGGATAAGGTATTACATTAAAAACATGTGAAGGCAAGAGTTGTGGTTGAATACACAAATTTTACAATTAATTATTTTACAAAGTAAGTATACTGGATCTATGATAACTTTAAGGCCTTTTTACCAATCCATGGAAAAAATGCAATTTAATAAGGAAAGTCAGAATGTTGTTTAATTAGAATTCATTTCTTTCTAAAATTTATTTAACAGTGTTGAGTTCAAATACTGTTAGTTATTTATTTAAGCAATATTAAAATATGAATATGAAGTAACAATGAATGCAGTATTCATAATTCACTGAATCATGTGATTAACTTTTAAATTACATTAATGTAACAGTGCTTATTAACATTGTATGCTCCATACTTGAGAAGATTAACCAAAAAAACTAACTGATTAAAGTTAAAAGTTAGCACACAAAATAGTAACTGATTATAGTTAAAGTTGAATGGAAAATAATTTTTTACTTTAAAAAGTGAGCATTTTGAAAATTCTGGTAAATTCCAAGTCATATTTAAACTGTTTCTTTTGTATTTCTTATACACACACACGCGCATTTGTGTGTGCGTCTGTGTGCGTGTGTGTGTGTGTGTTGCAACGGTCCTTCATCCCCTCTCTTACAACCTCAACCTGCTACCTGTCGAAAGTTGCCTACCACCTAGTTACATGAGCAAGTTGTTAAAATCCCATCTAATAAGTACACCCTTGGAACGTTGTCTATAAAGTGTATTTAAAGTCATGGTAAGGTCAGTGATCTGTCATATGGTCTGATTTATGTCAGCTGAAAACACATAAAATTTATCACATCATAAATTTGCCTTACCATGCTTTGAAAACATCTCTCCACCATGCTCCTGCTTTAGTGAGGTCCTTGCAAGATAGAGTCTTACCATATCCTCCTAAAAGAGGTCCTGTGTTTCATATGGTAAAACCTGCCAGTGAGTATCAACTCCTGGGCTTTAATGCAAAACCAACTAGTCCTTAAGCTAGCTCATAATTTATAATTTAATTTAATTAATTTCTCTGGATGGGTTGCTCGATTATCTTTAGCTTGCACAGTGATTCCTAGCTATTTATTATTAAATAAATATGACTGACTCTAATAGGCTGGATTTTAATAATTGTATTGATTTTATTAATTTACTATTATAATTTACTAGTTGGGAAATAATTAAATTTATTATTTTTGTACACAGGATTAATTCAGTAAAAATTACTCTTTTGACTGTTGTTGGAAACTGAATTTAATAATAAAGAAATTTATCACTGAAATAAATTGAATATATTCTTTAAAATGGTACTATCTTAAAGTCCTTAGCTAACAAAACATAAATTAAATTTTCCTTAAATAAACTAAAATTACTTTGGTATTTATTGCAGGGAGGTTGGCTAAGTTTATATCAATTATTATAAATTAAACCACAAACAGAACAAAATAAACTGTCTTTAATAACAGACTACCATCCTGGTCTACATAAACTCAACAAGATATTGAGAGATGGCTTCAAAATTCTTCAAGCTTCTGTCCACACCAAAAATCTTTTCACCGATCCACCGCAAATTTGGTACAAGCAACCTCCCAACTTGAAAAACATCCTAGTACATCCTAAACTACCAGACCCTGATGCAGAGAAACCACACAAACTTCCTCATGGCTCCTTCCCATGCAATAGACCTAGATGCAAGACGTGTCCAATACACCCCTCAGCAAATAGTTTCAACAGCCAAACAACAAAAATGGTCTTCAAAATACAGGGTCATCATAATTGTACATCGAAAAATGTCATATACCAGCTACAATGTAAACTTTGCTCAGCACAGTACATAGGCCTGACCACGGATGGTCTGAATATCAGAATGAATGGCCACAGACATGATGTTAAAATTATGAATATGGATAGACCAACAGCTCAACATGCTGCGAGTCACAACATCGCAACTTTTGATGACTGCTATACCACAAAAATAATTAAATCACTCCCCCCTGATTGCAATCCCTCAGAACTGAGAAGGTGGGAACTATCATACCAGTGGTATACCAAGTCCAGAGAATCCCCTAACCTCAACATCAGATAAATGCATTTTTTTTTTTTTTTTTTTTTTTTTTTTTTTTTTTTTCCCAATAGCCTTATCTCTTTTCCTCTGACAGACTTATATAAACTATAATCACTCATATGCTCATGGAAACAATTTATATATATATATATCTTTAATCTGTGCATCTGTGTCATCTGATTTCTACTCTACACAATCTGTGATTACAACTTATATTTATTTTATTTCATATTTCTTTTTGTGTTTTCTCTTCGATTGATAAAGACCACTGTGTGGTTGAAATATATCATTGTTTAAGTGCTTTTATGTGTTTCTATTTAAAGACTACAGTGTGGACTCTTACCAAGGTAAGTCTGTCAGTCTCCTAGTCCAAAAAATCTAAATAATCTTTACCAACCAAAACTAACCTAAAAAAAATATATATATATATATATATATATATATATATATATTGAAATATTTTAATTAAAACTAATTTTCAAAATTTATCACTCATTCAGAAAATACTAGATAATTTGCGATTGATTTTGTTTAATAATTTCTGGTTGAGAAATTATTTATATTTTTCAACAAGTTAAATATTATAAATAATATTCGAGCTGGCTTGTGAGTGAAAGTTATAACTAAAGAATAAAAATATGGTACAACTCACAAATATAAAATTCTTTATTTCATACGCGTTTCAACGACTAATTTGTTGTCATCCTCAGTGAAGATACATAAATCAAATTAACTAAAAAATATATATATATATTAAACATAACCTATAAAGTTTTAACAAAAGTAAAAACAAAATATCCGATCTGATTTTCACTTTTGTTTTTACTTTTGTTAAAACTTTATAGGTTATGTTTAATATATATTTTTTTAGTTAATTTGATTTATGTATCTTCACTGAGGATGACGACAAATTAGTCATTGAAAAGCGTATGAAATAAAAAATTTTATATTTGTGAGTTGTACCATATTTTTATTCTTTAATTATAAGTTAAATATTGATAAATATTTTCCCCCAGTTTATTTAATTATTACTGGTTGTAACAAACTTTACTGCATTTCCTTAGATATTTTGAATGAATTTATTTTATAAATACGCCTAATATTCTTTTTATCTTTTTCCAAATGCTTTACTATTTCTCTATTTGCAAACATTTGAACATTTTTACATAACCATTTTTATAACTAAATAATTTTGTAATTTTCAATTTTTTAATTTATTTTTCAAGGAAATAAAGCCATTATTTATAATTTTACACATTTAAAGCATTTATTTGAATCTTTGAATCTTTGGAATGTATTTCAAGATCAAATTTTATTTAATTACTAAATTTGTATAGAAATCATGACTTGCCCCAAATCTCGCACTTTCCTTGATACTTTCCTAGGTCCTAGGAGATGACTTTATGCTTCCAGACTGGTAGTTCTTCTCGTCTGGAATTCGGTTCATCCAGGAAGCAGGAACGGACAAATTCGGCGAAGCCAGTTTCTTGACAAATGAAAATTTTAACCGTGATTCCTCATTTCGATGTCTAGTTTTCACTAGACATAAATTAAGACATTCTACATTATTCCCGCACTCCGCGGCTTCGAGTTTACGCTCTAGAAAATCATTTTAGTATTTGTTCTAATTTAACAGAAACTGTGGCCTCCCCGGTCTGTGGTCTAATTACGAGAGAGCGCCTAAACGCTCAGCGACGGTTATCGTCTCTATTCCCCCACCCTATTTTGCTTGTCTGAGTTGGATTTTGCCGTTTTTTCTTGTCTTAAAACTGTTTATTTAAAATATTGCAGAGCCCTGATTTTTACGTAGCACACAAAACACTCCCAAAGTCATGATATTTGTACAATTACAATTTATTTTGGAATTATACACTTAATGATCGATATTCATGGCTTGGAAATTTAGTTAAATTATATTTTATAAATTGAGATTATTTTAATTTTTTATTGAATTGTCACGGGACATTTCAGCCCATTACAGAGTGTGTGTGTGTGTGTGTGTGTGTGTGTGTGTGTGTGTGTGTGTGTGTGTGTGTGTGTGTGTGTGTGTGTATGTGTGTGTGTATCTGTGTGTGTGTGTGTGTAGGCTTAACAAAAAGAAACATAGACAATAATAACAAATGATTTAGTTAATGGAAAGTAAAAGTCAAGAGTTTTATAGTGAATAATACATTGTTAATATCAGCCCCAAATATACAAGAATAAATATTAAAAAATAATGGTGATGTAGCATAAACGAAAATGGGTTAACAAACAAAGATTCTTTGGATAAAAGATACACTTAAATGATTACAGTACATAAAAATAAATGATTTAGTAAATGAAATATATAATTTACTTATAATATTAGCTAACGATATCTATCCACTACAATACAGATGAAATTTGTAATAAAATCAATAAAATAATGATTAGACAGAGATAAAATATATTACCATTATAAAATACAATGAAAAATCATTAGAAATAGTTTTTAATTTCTATACCAATTTTATTACTTTAACGTATGTGAAAGTCAAGAATAATAAGGAATAAATTCTGAGCAAAAACAATAACATCAATGTATTCCTTTTAAATAAAAAAATTTAAACCAAAAGAAAGTCGACAATAACTTTGTGAATAATACAAGAGAAAAAATTTGGACACCTTTTACATTCACTGGTAACGAAATAAACAAAATTACAAGATTATTTAAAGAAACAAATTTACAAATTACTTACAAAACTGATAATAAAATTAAAAATTTAATAAACAATAACAATAATCAAAACAATATGCTCGAAAGAAATGGTGTATATAATATAAAATGTCAAGATTGTAATAAATTATATGTAGGACAAACAAACAAACAAAAATTAAAAGAAAGATACAAAGAACATTTAAATGCTTATATTAAACCAAACATATACAAATCAAATTTAGCTACTTATTGCATTAATAATGGACACGAATTTCCTGAAATAGAAAATATGAAATTAATAAAAGAATTAAACAAAGGATTAAAGATGAATATATGTGAAACATTGGAAATTTATAAACATAAAGTTAAGGACAGATTAATTGATGAACAGATTCAAGTGAAATCAAGGCACCAAACTATTTATAACGTCATTGATGTTATAGAAACAATTACATAAAGTGCAATAGTTATAAACATATAGTTGTTTGTAATACATGAGATGTAATTTTTGTAAAAATATTTTGTACCATAATTATTTTTCCTGAAGATGCTGGTACTGTTTTATCGGCGAAAAGCTTTGAATAATATATGTATTAAAAGTATCCTTGTTATTGAACTATATATATATATATATATATATATATATATATATATACAGAGTACATCTCGTCCATTGGATGATGTTGGTACTGTTAGCCAACGAAAAGCTTTGAATTGTAAATTCAAATATAATTCTTGTATTTGTATTTTTACTTTTGTTCTTTATATATATATATATATATATATATATATATATATATATATATATATATATATATATATATATATATATATAGATTTTTTGGACTAGGAGACTGACAGACTTACCTTGGTAAGAGTCCACACTGTAGTCTTGAAATAGAAACACATAAAAGCACTTAAACAATGATATATTTCAACCACACAGTGGTCTTTGTCAATCGAAGAGAAAACACAAAAAAAAAAAAAAAAAATATGACAGAATCTGCTTTTATGTGTTTCTATTTCAAGACTACAGTGTGGACTCTTACCAAGGTAAGTCTGTCAGTCTCCTAGTCCAAAAAATCTAAATAATCTTTACCAACCAAAACTAACCTAAATATATATATATATTCTTGATATTTAACATTATCCATTGTTTTTCCGTTGCACTGACTTTATGAAGTTAATATATTACTATGTGAGTAATTTTATCCACCATTAAGGTAAAATTATTGCACTTAATGGTGGATAAAATTACTCACATAGTAATATATTAACTTCATATATATATATATATATATATATATATATATATATATATATATATATATATATATATATACAGTTATTGTTGTTAATTGTAAACAATTGTTCCACCACTAAGTGAAATTTATTTTTAGTGAAAGAAATAGGAGTTTAATTAAACCCTTACAAGTTAATTAAAAATGCACTAAATACGTTTAAAGAACTTTATACAGTATAAACATTTTTTGGATGCCCGACTCATTTCCTTTGGATACCGTATTGATATAAATACTTTTCAGAAGCCCAACTCATTTCCTTTGCATACCATATAGCTATAAACATTTCTTGGAAGCCCGACTCATCATTTTCTTGCAAATACAGTAAACTCCCGATTATCCGTAGGGTTGCCCGGCAACGCCGGATAACGAATTCCCTGGATAATCCGCTATGAACAAAGAATACGCAAAACGATCGATAATCGATTATTATACCATAAGTTACACAAATAATGACCCCGGTTAATGCAATTCACAAATAATCTTCAGAGGACAAAATAAATACAGAAAATAATTTTAAAAAATAAAATTTGGTAAAATATAAATATGGTAAAATTTTATTTCTACCATATACAGGTTTATTTGGGACATTAAACTGTGTATTAGACATTAAAATGTTGTTTTATTTATCGATTTACAACAAAAAAAAGGAAATTTACATAAAATATCAACTAATACAAATGATAAAATACTGCATGACAAAAAATACAATTCAATAAAAAAAGACAGAGAAATAAAAATAACGCATAAAAATTCAAACTACCTACTACTTATTTTAGTATAATAACCACTCAACGTTCAACTCGGAATGTTTGTTTCTACTTATGTCACAAAGCCATAAAGATCGATAATGTATATGACAGACATGGATAATGCGTATGTCATGTCCTAGACTATTTATAGGCGAGATTAGCTGACATTTGTTTACAATCTTATGATACACATTAGGTTTTCGGGCGTCCAAGCATTTTGTCTTTGTCTCTTATATACAGTAGTCTGTTCCCAACTCGAGTTAGTTCATTCAGTCTAACAGGACAGTTATCGTTTATCTTTGCGTTATTTGAGATAGCTTAGTTTATTTTTATGATCATTGTTTTTACCGGATATTGTGCCGCGTTGAGTGGTTAAAAAAAAAACATTAATGAATCTGATTGGAATAAAAATTGGATATTTGTAAAACAATGGCAGACCCCGGATAATCCGCAAACCGGTTAATCCGCCCACGGATAATCGGGAGTTTACTGTAGTTAAAATAGGCTTTTAAGCTACTGTGTGTATATATATATATAGATTTTTTGGACTAGGAGACTGACAGACTTACCTTGGTAAGAGTCCACTCTGTAGTCTTGAAATAGAAACACATAAAAGCACTTAAACAATGATATATTTCAACCACACAGTGGTCTTTGTCAATCGAAGAGAAAACAAAAAGAAATATGAGAGAATGAAATAAAACAATTGTCAATTGACAATTGTGTTTTCTCTTCGATTGACAAAGACCACTGTGTGGTTGAAATATATCATTGTTTAAGTGCTTTTATGTGTTTCTATTTCAAGACTACAGTGTGGACTCTTGCGAAGGTAAGTCTGTCAGTCTCCTAGTCCAAAAAATCTAAATAATCTTTACCAACCAAAACTAACCTAAATATATATATATATATATATATATATATATATATATATATATATATATATATATATATATATTGTAATTTTATCTTTCTTTTTTTAGTTAATATAAATATAAATATAAATTCTTTACTATAAAACAACAATTAATAATTTTGTTTGGGAAATAATACTTTGTTGGGCGCCAGTTAGAATTACAAATACTTGTATTTCTAACAATAAAAGAATAATGACACTTCCTTAAACTCAATTTCTATGTTTAATATTCTAGTTACAAAATTTTGTTTTTTTATAAAATTTCTATAATTCCTTATTTATATAACAAACACGAGACTCCTAACAGGTTATTCGGATGGTGTGACAAATTAAAATTAAGTTTATGTATTTAATATTGTAGTAAAATTTTTTTAAGGAAATGCCTAGGCTTAACGTTATTAATATTTTTTGAATTGACAATAATACAATACTACTAGTTTACAATCTTTTCTTAGAATTAGTTACTTATCTTCAGTTAATGTCTTGTCCCAATGTCTAGCATTTAAATTTAGTTTTAGAACCACATATTTGCCACAAGGTTTCCTTTCTTAGGCTAGTAAGTCTTCCCTTATATAAAATTTTAGCCAATCGTTTTTTTTTCAGTTCCAATGTTTTCTTTTTTTTTATAACACAAATTTATTTTTTTTATTCATAGTTACTTATTTTTCACATTCCAATTTAAACTCAACATAATTTTAATAAACAGTTAGACTTATTTTTCCATGTTGGCATTCTAACACAACCTCCCTCATGTTGCAATCCCACATCTAAAAATCCTCTTTCCGTCTCCCACACTCCACATACCACTGCTTCTTTGATATTCCTCTCTCTTCCTGAACAGCTGAGTTTTTTACACTACATGTACTAATTCTATGTTGATTTTACAATTCAGTGGTTTAAATAAAAAAACGTTACAGTTTAAATAAAAAACGTTACAGTGACCCCTATTATGAAAATGAAAAAATAATCTTTATAATAACCGAATTTCTTTCATAAATCTAAAGTCACTTAAACTGTCACACACTGTTTACATCTATTACTTTTTTCATTTGAATAATATATAAATTTTTTCTTTTTTTCTTTTTTTTTTAACTCACTGATAGAGTAATAATTTAATACATTTAACAGAAAAACAAAACTTTTGATTACATCCTCTTTTAACATATTAACAAATTAATTAACAATTATCCAAAACAAAGTCAATTATTATTATTCTTCTTTTTTTAATATTCATTATCAGTGATTACCTTTTTCTTAGTCTACATACATATTTCTTTTACTTATATCTAACATTTCTTACATTACAAGTACTTATATATCATTGTTCATTAAATCTGGATTCATACATACATCCATGTCACTCATTCATTCAACAGCTTCTTATTTTTATTTATTTTAGTCAAATCCATTTCTCCTCTCTTAGTTACATCCAGTAGTTTCTTTTTTTTTATTTAATTTTTTATTCTTATCCTGTATTTATTCATTGGTCATGTCCGGTTAGGTTGGTCTTGTCAGGCTTGTTCATGCAACATCTCCTTCATATCATAATATCTTTTCAATACAGTTGTATGAAATATCCCTTTGCTCACATTTTTATGACTATCCCATAGTTCATATGTGGATTGTCCTATTTTCTTTCTTATCTTATATGGTTCACTGTATACATTAAATAGTTTTCCCATTTCACCCTTAATTCCCTTTGCTTGCCAATTTTCTTTGACTAATACCAAATCACCTATATCAAATAAGCATGTTTTATGTTTTTCATTGAATTTTATTGCCCTTGCCTCTGCTTTCTGTTTTATTCTCCCTTTAGCTACTTCTATTATTAATTGTGTATCCAAATTTGAATTATTTAAGTTTTGAATTTCAATGTATTTGTTCCAAAATCTCTAATTTCTTCCAAATTGTAATTTGTTTGATGTAAAACCTGTAGTTTCATGTGGTACCTCATTAAGCATTTCATTAATAATATCTATATATTTAGCCCACTTCTTATGATTCTTATGACAGTATGTCCGTAAACATCTCATTATCTCCCTATTTACTTTCTCAACGATATTACTCTGTGGTCTTCGCATTGGTGTAATATTTTCTACAAACATCAACCTTTATTTTCTACAAACATCAACCACCTTTTGTTCGTAAACTGTGTACCATGGTCTGACTGAACTCTATCTACTTGTCCATATTTTTCTAAATAATAACCTAAACATCTTATAGCAGTCACTGTATCTGCTCTTCTAATCTTATAAATTTTAATGAATTTAGTGAAAATATCTAAAATAACTAAAATGTATTTATATCCTTCGCTTTTAGGGAAAGGTCCACAAAAATCTATAGACAATTGCTCTTTTGGTTTATGTACTTTAACTCCTCTCATTAGGCCGTGACTAATTTGATTGGTGTGTTTAGCTCTTTGACAGTTATCACAAAATTTTAAAATATTTTTAATAGCCTTGTAGATTTTCTTCCATGTAAATACTTCTTGTAGAATGCAATAACACTTCTTAGATCCTATGTGCAAATGATATTCATGACATGTTGTTACCAGCTCTATAACTAAATTCTCTGGCACAACTATTTTCCATTGATTTTTACAGTTCTTATATAAAACTTGTCTTTCAATTTTGAATTTATTTTGGTACTCTTGTATGTTGTCGAAAATGTGTTTTAATTTACCGTCTTTTAATTGAAATTCATGAAATTTTGTTAATTTATTAACAATTTGTTTATTCATAATCCTCTCCACTAAGTTAATAACTAATTTATTCTGATTCTGACCATATTCTTTCTTTTCTGTATCACATGGGTTTCTACTTAGAACATCAGCAACCACATTATCTTTCCCCTTACAATATTCTATTTCGTAATCATACTCCTGTATTAATAAGATCCATCGATATAGTCTTGAATTTAGAATTTTACAATATTTTATGAACGTTAATGCTTGATGATCGGTTTGTATTATAACCTTCCTTCCTAAAATAATTTGTCTTGTCTTTTGTAGACAGAATAACACTGCTAGCAACTCCTTTTCCGTTGTATAATACCTAATTTCACAATTCTTTCATGTTCTGCTCATGAACATTATAGCTTGCTTCTGTCCATCATCTGAAATTTGGTATAAATGTCTACCAATAGCATACTCACTGGCATCTGTTTGTAAATAAAATATTTTGGAGTAATTTGGGTGTTTTAATACATTTGTTTTAATAAAAGCTTCTTTAATTTTATTAAAATTTCGCTTCTCTTCCTCAGTCCATATAAATTTTGTTTTCCTTTTTATTAGGCCCAAAAGGGGTTTAATTAGATTTGAATATTTGTCAATAAATTTGTTGTAATAATTGGCCAATCCTATGAATCCTATGAATCCTTTTAGCTGTTTTGCATTTCTTGGTCGTAGGAATTCCATAACTGCTTTTATCTTTTCTTTGTCAGCTTCAATGCCATTTGTTGTTAACCTATATCCCAAAAATGCAATATCTTGTTTACAAAATTCTGTTTTAGATAGTTTTATGGTCATGTTGTTTTCCTTAAATTTTTCAAAAATTTTCCTCAAGTGAATATTATGCTCCTCAAAATTTTGTGACATGCACACAATGTCATCTACATAAATTAATGTGAATGTTTTCAACTCCTCTCCCATTATCCTATCCATGGCTCGAGCTAAAGCTGCTAATGATGACTTCAAGCCATATGGAGTGACTATAAAATGGTAAGTCTTCCCATTAAATTGAAACGCTGTATATCTTCTAGAATTTACCTCTAACTCCATTTGCCAAAAGCTATTTGTAAGGCCCATTGTACTTAAATATTTTGCTTTTCTTGCTTTATGTAATATCTCGTTTACACCCCTGTAGCATTCATAATCAGGTATCATGATTTCATTTAATTTTCTGGCATCTAGGCACAATCTGATCTCTCCGCTATTCTTTATAACAGGTATTATAGGATTTATGTATGGGCTGTTACTTTTTCTATTATTTTTAAATTCAACATCTTTTCAATTTCTTTTTGAACTGCTTCTTGATATTTGATTGGTATGGGATAATTTCTTTGAAAAAATGGTAGATCTGTTCTCACTTTAATTTCATGTTTGCAAGCTTTACATACTCCTGGTTTATCTGAAAATACTTCCTTAAATTCTTCAATCAGCTCTATCAATTCCAGTTGTTGCTTTTCATTCAATAATTTATGTCCATCTCCAATTCTCTCTATAATTTTCTGTCGGTTAAATTCTTCTTCCCCTGTATTTTCAAAATTTCTATTTTCATCCTCCAAAATGTCTAAATTTTCCCATTCATTTTCTAACTGATCAAATTCACTAATTTCCAAATTTTCAAATCCCAAATATTCTGATTCTTGCTCTCCCTCAAAATTATTCAATTCATTTTTAAATTTTGACTCAATTTCTTTCATATCAATTCTAGTATTAACTCCTAGATGATTTATTTTCAAAGCCCAGTTTTCAAAATTTATTTCTGCCCCAGTTTCTGTTAATAAATCTGCTCCTATTATTATTTCCCTCAATAGGCCTGGCACTATCAAACATTGTAATGGATACTCAATATCTCCAATCCTTCCTATTATCATAATAATTTTATTAATCTTCTTACTTTTCTTGTTTATTGCCGTTTTAATAGTTATTGCCCTAATAGGTAGGGTTTCAATTCTTCATAACTTTGCTTTATTCTCAATGAATCATTTTTCCTGTATGCATGATACATTGCTTCCTGTATCAATCAAGGCATTTACATTAATAGACTTAAATGAAATATTAATTTCTGGACTTTTATTTATTTTATTATTTTCTGAACCTAAATTTTGCTCCTCTTCTTCGTTTTCTAAAAATTCTCTATTTATCAACACATTATTTATAATTGGACTGTTGTTCTCTATTTCTAAATCTTTTACGAAGTATTTCATTGTATTAGGCCCTGGTATTATCTCTCTGTTTCCCTGCATACTATAATATGAAGTGATATTACCAGCGCCTACTGGTTTTCCGACTGTCGCATTTGGTCGTTATTATTGTTTCTGCCTACCCTTGAGGGTCCTGGCATTTCTATATGGGTAACCTCTTTATTCGGTTCCCTATCCTCACTCTTGCCATAAGTATTCTGGTATGGATTTCTTCTTATCATATTTGTATGAAAGGTCCTCCTTTCTGGTCCCTTCTGCATATGTGTTTCTACCCTCTGATTTATACATTGCACTTTAGGTCTATATTCCCTTCTATATTCAACTGGCCTATTTGGTCCTCTTTGTTCAGGTCCATATCTTCCTCTGTATGTTGTATTTCTTTCTTCTTTATAATTTGTTATATTTCCTAGGCCTTTGTTCGAAATTATTCTGTGACCTGTTCCAATGTTCCCTATCTCTCACTCTGATATTTACATTTCTCTCCTCAATATCTTCCTCGTTCAACAATCGCTCCATTTCTCTAATACTATTGATATTTTGCACTCTTCTAGCTGCCTGTAATCTTTCGTTGAAATGTCTTATTAATCTTCTTACGATCTCCTCCTCAGATGGTGGTGGTGTCATGTTCCTTAAGATCACAACCCTTTCAATAAAATAATCAGCTCGACTCACTCCAGTTCCCACTCTATATCTTTCCATCTCAATCCTCTCTTTTATACCTTCCTGAATCTCCCTGGCCCAATATCTATTCACAAATCTCTCCCTCCATTCTGTGTAGTCACCTATTTCTTCTCTTAGTGATTCCCACCATCTAGCAGCTCCTGCCTCCAATGCCTTGTCTATTACTCTTCTCCAGCTCTCATCTATCCTTTCATTCAGGTTGCAATTCATCTTTTGTATCATATATCTTTCGAACCGTTTCAAAAACTCCATCGGATTACCACTCCTACCATTGAATTTCGGTACTTCCTCTTGGCTTCCACATGATACTTGTATTACCTTTATGGCTTTGTTCCTATTCCCTCCATCTTTCTCTATTTTTTTTACTCGCTCATTTATCTGGTCAACTTTCTCATTCATCAATTGTTTTCCTCCTATTACCTCTAAATTAATTTTATCAATGTTATCTTTATTTTTCTCTACTTGAATTTCAGTTTCCACCCATTTTCGTTCAAGGTTTAAGACGTGGTCTTTATTTTCTTTGATTCTTTTGCCTAACTCTTCTTTCATATCCTTATTTTCCTGTAGTAAGTCTTCCTTTATAGTTTTTACAATTAATCCCATCTCTTCCTGTACTTGTAGTTTCATATTTTCAACTATTTTCTTATTTTCCTCCTTTAGGCTTTCAAATTTCTTGTCCATTTCCAACTTATTCGAAGCAAATCCTCTGTTCATCTCTTCTTTCATATCCTTATTCATTTCCTTCTTACTCTCTTCAAGTTTTCTACTTATTTCTTCCTTACTCTTCAATTTTTCTACTCATTTCCATCAGAAAGCTCATCATTCTATCTTCATGTGAGTTCCTGTCCCCATTATTTTCTCTCCTACCATCTCTATTTTCTGGTTCTTTCCAAATTTCTTCATCTCTTTGGGTTTCCACCTCCAAATTTTCTATTGGCCTATCTGTGCCTTCCAACTAAGTTCCTATTATTACTATACTGTCCTCTTTTCCATTTCTATCTGTTCACATTCCTCCCGTTCCATTAAATATACATATTTTCCTTTAGCTGCCTCTTCTAAATTATCTTCTTTGCTTTTTTTATTCACTTTTCTTAACTCCTCCCCTTTTTCAGTCCTTCTAGCTTTATCCCCCCTCAAATTATATGCAGATCTATTCTCCTCGTCAGACATACCTGAAATATTGCTTACCTCTCCACCAACAAAATTCAAAATTTCTTTTTAAAATTTAGTTCAAAATTAAATTTATCTGTACCCAGATTTAATGATTAATGATTCATAACTTCTAAATTATTCATAAATTTACTCTATTTATTGTTATTAAAAAACGAAAATAGCAATAGTCACACATTAATAAATGTTAGTTTACGTTATATTATCTTTTTTTAAGTATATTTTGAAAAAACGCACCAGCGAAAAAAAAATAATGTTTAATTCATGTCAAGGACGTAAAATTACATAAGAAAAGTAACAAATTTCATAAAAATAGCAGTAGTCGCACATCTGAACAATTACCAAATTTTTTTTTATTTTACGTGCTCTTTTTCTTTTAACTAAAAGCTCAAAATTTTCTTATTTATTAGAATATATGGTTTATCTCTCACTATAATCGAGCATAAATATAATCAAGCCCCACGTTCATAAGCCAATTGTAATTTTATCTTTCTTTTTTTTTAGTTAATATAAATATAAATATAAATTCTTTACTATAAAACAACAATTAATAATTTTGTTTGGGAAATAATACTTTGTTGGGCGCCAGTTAAAATTACAAATACTTGTATTTCTAACAATAAAAGAATAATGACACTTCCTTAAATTCAATTTCTTTGTCTAATATTCTAGTTACAAAATTTTGTTTTTTTATACAATTTCTATAATTCCTTATTTATATAACAAACACGAGACTCCTAACAGGTTATTCGGTGGGTGTGACAAATTAAAATTAAGTTTATGTATTTAATATTGTAATAAAATTTTTTTAAGAAAATGCCTAGGCTTAACGTTATTAATTTTTTTTGAATTGACAATAATACAATAATACTAGTTTACAATCTTTTCTTAGAATTAGTTACTTATCTTCAGTTAATGTCTTGTCCCAATGTCGAGCATTTAAATTTAGTTTTAGAACCACATATTCGCCACAAGGTTTCCTTTCTTAGGCTAGTAAGTCTTCCCTTATATAAAATTTTAGCCAATCGTTTTTTTTTCAGTTCCAATGTTTTCTTTTTTTTTATAACACAAATTTAATTTTTTTATTCACAGTTACTTATTTTTCACATTCCAATTTAAACTCAACATAATTTTAATAAACAGTTAGACTTATTTTTCCATGTTGGCATTCTAACACAACCTCCCTCATGTTGCAATCCCACATCTAAAAATCCTCTATCCGTCACCCACACTCCACATACCACTGCTTCTTTTATATTCCTCTCTCTTCCTGAACAGCTGAGTTTTTTACACTATATGTACTAATTCTATGTTGATTTTACAATTCAGTGGTTTAAATAAAAAAACGTTACAATTTAATTAAAAAAACGTTACAATATATATATATATATATATATATCAATTAGCTTCACTATTATCTTTTGAAAGTGAAAACAATAATTGGTCAACACAAAATTGCACCAACTACTTATAATACAACTCAGGGTTAGTACATGCATGTGCGAATCTGAGATCATAACATGAAATACTTAAGAAGCTTATTTTCTGCACATATAAATCCTAAAGTTTGGATATGAATGGTAAGACAGCTACTTACCAGAAGTATATTGTGCCAATGATACTTGAAGCAAGTACCCCAGCTAGAACAAGCCACACCAGTACACCAGCAGTATATCTGAGCAAGAACAGTAATATTACTGATATTCCTGAAATACAAAAATAAACCATAGTTTTTAAAAAAGTTAGTCTTAATACCATTGTTGTTATACATATATAATATTCCATTTCCTCTCAATATAGACCAATAATTACCCTACCTACGATTCAACCTTGCCTTTTACATCTTTACAACATAGCAATCTAAGATCACAGGCTATTTGCTTTATCCAGGATAAATTGTTTTTGCATTATCCATTAAAATTTGTGTCAAATTGGAAGCGTGTTTTATAATTTAAAAATAATTACTTGTGGGTTTTTACAGTTTTCATATATTTAAACATTTTCTGTTCTGTTGAGATTTTCAATTTTATTTAAAATGTACCAAACAGAAAATGTTAAACTTTATAAACGCCACAATAACCTACCTATACATGTTCTAAACAAAACTTTACTTTTCATTACAGGTTAAATAAACTTCTTAACATTTCCTTTATTGATTCTCATTAACAATGATTCCCACTGCCCACAACAGTTGATGTGACATGAGAGCCCAAGTGGGATAATCATTTACCCCAAAGTTTTGTTTTTGTTAAACTCAATAAATAAATACAAATTTGTTCTGAATCAAAAATAAAATGGGAAAATTTGTACTCTAAACAAATCATTTTAGTTTAGTGCTCTTCAAACACAATTTAGGCAAATCCTGTAAAATTCTCATAGCTTGTACTGTTAGTTGTATGCAAACAATATTTTAACCAGTCAATATAGTGCTTTTTTTCTCAACACAAACAGTTTTTTTCTATATATGCTTTTAGCTATGATTTTTTTCTCCTAACCCTTGTGACCTACCACTAGTTACGATATAAATCATCAATTATGGTTTGTGTGTTGTCCCTGGCTAAAATAGTCAATATCGGTATGTTTACGTAAAGTTATAAACTACACTGCCAGAATGGTCAAACCATTGTTGTTTGCAATGAGGTCAGTGCCTCAGCTTGCTTGCAAGAGGTGGCGGTTGTTTATAAAAGTGCTAATAGAACTTGAGCTATTAGTTTACACTGGATCATATTAATAAATGATTGAGTTTTTTTAATGATTTTTTCTCAAATGTTTGTGAAATCACCAAAATTGAACTGGCAATTAACGAAAATAACTTGGCACTGAAGGAGTTATAATGTAATTTTTTCTTGTGGAAGTTCCATGTGGATTTTTGTTTAGTTGGCACAATAGCATCTATTTGGTACATCCATAAAAACTATTCTCTGCAGTCTACACAAAATGTACATGTTTAACCTACTGTCCAGAAAACAGATTATTTTCAACATGCATTGATGTAAGCTTCCTTTTTACATGAGTCAATTTATTGTCTGCAGCTTTGTCGCATCTCGACAAAGTTCCAATTTTTTCCACGTACTATCAGCCACATAAATCCATGGTAAAAATTCACAGCAGCGAATTTTAATAACAGTGATTTTATGGAAAAGAAACATCCCTTGTTTAGTTAACTAAGCATCTCAGATCACAGGTTACTATATGCAGACGCATTTTTCCTTTCTTCTTTGTATGAAATTTAACCATTACTTCCCGGCAAGCTGGCCTGAGCAACCGGGCGGGTCCACAGGTGGCGGATAGTGGGACGGCCTACAGAAATGTAGGTTACCTGTGAATAACGATTCTGGAAGGTTTCTGAATATGCAGGCCTGGACCAAGGCTATGGTTCAAAGGTGAGGAATTATCCCTCCTCGTCAGTCAACCGGTTGGGCTTGGTAGAAATAACCGAGTGCTCTGACCGGGGAGACTGGGGTAGTTGGGAATTAAGTCCTCACAATGCTACTCTCACCTCCCGGGTGAACCAAGGGCAATGCGACAGTGAAGTAGGGGCGGGAAACTGCCCAAACGACACAGTTGTAAAAAAGAGAGTAAAGCAGGCTGTTCATCTGAGCAGTTAATAATGTCCTGAACTTGGGGTGTACTTCAAGGTCAGTGACTGAATACCCAATCCAAGGTGGAAGGCATCGTGCCGAAGGATGAATGGCTGCAGGGTATAAAATGCAGTCCCAAACGATCCCCTTGAGGAACCAGACAAAACCTCATTGTATGTTGTCTTGCCAGGGCAATGGGGGCTCTGCTCTGGTCGACCTTTTATTTCCCCCATACTCGTGCGACGTTTATGGACCAGAAAAATACAAAAGATAATTTTGAGACTGTACAGACGGCGGGAGCCAATGAGTTGGCAAACCGTGGGTCTGTAGCAGAGATGCCAACAGCAACCATCACTGGGGGTGCGGGGGCGGCTGTCAAGCTGCCGACTGCAGAAACCGGTGAAGTGGCTGCAGAGTTGAGTACGCTCTCTTTACGGAGAAAGCGAATGAGTGGAGCGGCCAGAAGGAGGCTCCGAAAAGAACAGACGAGAGCAGCGGGAGGGCCAACAACCCTGAAAAAACGGAGGGGAGGCCAAAACCGAGCTGAGTCTGCCAAAGTCCAGGGCTTGGATGTTGTGAGGAGGGAGGTGCAACAGGGAAGAAAGCAACCTAGAGCGCCAAACCCCAGCAAGTCAAAAAGCCCTAGGAGTGAGACATCCAATCCCTCTCCAGTGAAGGGAGGAATGAAGAAGGTGAAACTGGGACAAGGGGGGGACGCTGGAGTGTCTTCGGGCACATACGGCGATACCCTCAGGCAAAAACTAGCAATTGTCCCAGTTAGTTACCCTGAGAGACAACTCTCGGAAGAGATGGCGTTGGAGCTGGAGGAGCTGTTCTTCTCGGAACTGCTGTCCGCTGAGGCGGAGAGTGGGGATAGAGGAATTAGGACAGCATACTTAGAGAGGGGAGCTCTAAATGTCGTATGCTCCTCACAGGAGAGCCTGGAGTGGGTCCTTCAGGTCCTGCCAAGCTTCACCCTGAGCGAGGGGGTAAAGTTGAGGGCAGGGCCACCCAAGGAGATTTTTTGCGTCGCAAAGGTGTCAATGTGGGTGCCCAAACCCTACAATGACAAGGAGCCGGAAGAGATTCTGAAGGTGGTCAAAACCCAGAACCCTGGGGTTGCTCAGGATACTTGGAAGGTGATTGCCAGGAAAAGGGAGGATGCAGGTCTTACCCTGATCTTGTATATAGGAGAGGGCTCCCTCAGGGCACTGCGGAACAGCAACCTGAGGGTGAACGTGGAGCTGAGACAGGCCACGTTCAAGGTGCTCTCTAGTCCTGGGGCTGCTCTGCGAACCCAGGCAACTGCAGAGTAAGCAGGAAAAATGATCAAGATCCTCCAAGTGAACCTACAGCATAGCAGGGCGGCCAGTGCTGTCGTGTATAGGATGTGGACAGGGGAGAGGTGGACTTGGTGCTCATCCAGGAACCATGGATATCTGGAGGAAAAATATGCGGGCTGGCGACATCTGGAGGTAAGTTGTTGTATGATAAGGACTCCGGTGTTCCCAGGACGTGTATCCTGGTTAGGAGGGGGTTGTGTACTTTTGTACTAACGAACTTCTGTTGCAGGGATTTGTTAGCAGTGACAGTGGAGCTGCGGGCGGAGGGGGGGATGAAGAGGCTGAACCTGGCCACGGCATATCTCCCCTTTGACTGCGCGGGGGCTCTACCAACACAAGAGCTGAGGAGCCTGGTCGAGCACTGCGGGGCTTTGGATGAGGAGCTGCTGGTGGGGATGGATGCTAACTCCCATCACACTTCGTGGGGTAGTACAGGTACAAACACTAGAGGTGAGGAACTTTTAGCTTATCTTAGCTCTAAGAACTTACTAGTCTTAAATCAGGGGGAAGAGCCGACGTTTGTCACTAGGGCCAGACAGGAGGTCCTGGACATTATGGTGGCATCGAACCAGATGGCTAGGTATGTACTAAATTGGCATGTGTCGGATGAACCATCTTCTTCTGATCACAGACATATTAGGTATGATATCTCTCTAAATCCAGCCATGCTTCGCCCAACCAGGGATCCAAGAAGAACAGACTGGGACTCCTACAGGAGGGACCTGGGTGTTCGGATTGAGGAGGCTGGATTGGAGTATGGTGGGAAGAGAGAGCTAGAAGACTCTGCCACATTGGTTGGCGAGGCTATAATAGAATCCTTTACCGATAACTGCCCTCTCAGTGAGGGGAGGAAAGTAGGGGATCCGTCATGGTGGAACAAGAAGCTAGCCAAACTTCGGAAGACCACCAGGAGACTCTTTAATAGAGCAAAAAAGAACGGGGAGTGGGACCTGTATAGGAAAACACTAACCGAATTCAACAGGGCAATTAGAGAAGCGCGCAGGAAGTCCTGGAAGGAGTTTTGTCATGAGATTGACGAAACTCGGGAAGGGGCACGACTGTATAAAGTGCTCTCTAAGGACCCAGTTAACCCGGTGGGGATGCTAAGAACCCCACTGGGAAATTTAACAAAAACGGCAGGGGAAACTGTGGAAGAATTAATCAGGACACATTTCCCTTCCAGTACCCTGAGGAAACTTGGGGGAGCAGACACTGAACCGGTTACCAAACTCTCCACAAGACGTGGTAAGAGGGAGGACTGGGAAGTGGCAAGGAGGATAGTAACTCCACAAAGGGTAAGATGGGCTGTTGGCACTTTTAAACCCTACAAATCTCCAGGTCCAGATGGGATCTATCCTGTGCTGCTGCAGCAGGGAATGGATATGCTGGTGCTGGTACTTACTAAATTATACAGGCTAAGCATTGCTCTAGGGCATGTGCCGGCAGCCTGGAAATCTAGTAAGGTGGTCTTTATACCTAAGCCCACCGGTAACCAATCGGAAGGGAAAGGATACAGACCTATCACACTCATGTCCTTTGTTCTCAAGCGACTTGAAAAACTGGTTGATAGGCATATTAGGGGGGGTGCTTTGGCTATCAAACCACTGCATTGGAACCAGAATGCTTACCAACCGGGGAAATCTTGCGAGGGAGCTCTCCATCAAGTGGTTGGTAGGATTGAGCAAATGATCGCTAAGAAAGGTTGTGCCATAGGTGCCTTCCTCGACATTGAAGGGGCTTTCAATAACCCCTCAGTGGAGACGATGGTAAGTGGTGCAAGACGTCATGGAGTGGATGTGACCACTTGTGGTTGGATAAGTTCCATGTTAACAAACAGAAGCATTTCTGTAGAGGTGGCAGGGGAGGTCAGAAGGGCGGAGACAAGTCTGGGCTGTGCACAGGGGGGGTTCTCTCTCCTCTGTTGTGGTGCCTAGTGGTTGACAACCTTATTGAACTCCTGAATGAACAGGGGTACTTCTGTCTAGGATATGCGGACGACATAGTTGTCCTGATCCTGGGCAGATTCCCTGATACAGTCCTTGAGGTAATCAGAAATCCTCTACGACTGATTGAAGAGTGGTGTAAAAAGGAGAACCTTAGGGTAAATCCAAAAAAGACTGCTCTCATTAACTTCACCAGACAGCGAAAAGATCTGACGACCAGGATGCCCCGCTTGTTTGGTGAATACCTTGAGTTTGTGGGGGAGGTGAAGTACCTGGGAGTTATTCTGGACAGGAAACTCACCTGGAATCCACATCTTGAGAGGACAGTTAACAGGGCCAAAAGGGCACTGATGACTGTGAGAAGAATGGTGGGTAAGAAATGGGGACTGAAGCCATCAATGATGCACTGGATGTATCTGAGGGTGATAAGACCTATGATTACCTATGGAGCTCTGGTGTGGTGGACAAAGGCCAACCAGGCACAGACAAGAGCTAAACTGAGCTCTATCCAGAGATTGGCCTGTCTGTGCACACTGGGAGCGATGTCAACTACACCAGGCGCAGCAATGGAAGTAATGCTTAACCTCCCTCCCCTTGAGCTTGTCCTTAGGGGAGAGGCGAGGCTAGCGGCATGGAGATTGCGCAACTCGAGCAACTGGGCTAACCTCCCAGATGTCTCGGGACATATGAGTATCGAGTGCGTGGTCAAAGAACCCGTCTTGGAAATGGGCAGCGACCACATTACTCGAATGTTTGCACCTGACCAGGTCCACCAAACTATGATGGAATGGTCAGGGACATTAACATCGGGAGCTCAGATCTGGTACACAGATGGCTCCAAGATGGACTTCGGCACTGGAGCGGGGGTGTATTGTAAAAACCCAAGGGTAGAACTAGCTTTTTCCTTGGGGAGGCATACCTCTGTCTTTCAGGCCGAAGTATATGCTATAAATGCCTGTCTGGGAGAGATAGCGAGAAGGGAAACACATGGGGCCCGGATTGCTATTTTCTCCGACAGTCAGGCAGCAATTAAGGCACTAAACGGACACGTGGTCACCTCGGCCATAGTCAGGGAATGCCTAATTAACCTACAAGCTCTGGCAAGGCACAATCAAGTCAAGATTGGTTGGGTGCCAGGGCATAGGGGAATACTTGGAAATGAAGCCGCAGATGCGCTGGCCAGGGAGGGGTCCTCGACTCCCCTGATTGGACCGGAACCTGCGGTGGGTATTTCCAAATCCATGGTCAGGATGACAGTGCGAAGCTGGATGGCTGAAAGACACTGTGAGCACTGGATCAGGGCCGAAGGGATGAGACACAGTAAGCTAACCCTTAGGAGACCTTCCTTGGGGCTGCAGAAGAGTCTCATCTATCTGTCTAGGCAGGAATTAAGGATAGCCACAGGACTACTCACGAGACACTGTGGACTAAGGAAACATTTGCATAAAATGGGTATCTACAAGGATGAACCAGTGTGCAGATTGTGCGGGCAGGAACAGGAGACTGCCACACACATTATTTACAGATGTGGAGTACTCGCTGAGAGGCGCTTCAACCTCTTTGGTGATGGAACGGCTTTGGTGGATGCTGAAGGTAAAACTCTAGTCAGGAAACTCCTAAACCTGGTAAGAGGGAAGGGGTTATTTGACTAGATCAGGGAGGTAAGTACAATATACCTTAAGGTAGCAGTGCTTCGGGCAATTCAAACCCGCTCCCAAGTTAAAAAAAAAAAAAAAAAAAAAAAAAACCATTACTTTCTGCCTTTCAGTTACTTTTACACTATTGTCATATTAAGTAACTGACTTTGTGTGTGAGTTACATCGCAAATGTAATAAAATTCAAGTGTTTTATTTTCACATACGTGACCAGATAGCTATATGTTGCCTTAAATTGCTTTCTCTTATATCTAAAATAGTTTTTGAACCTGAATACATCTTTAACTTCCTACCTGGTGAACTTACCTGGTCAACAGGGGGACGTCAATACAAATGTCAACAGGTTTGACAGTTATTTTTCAAACTGTATTAAATTTTTAAGAGTGCACATAGTTATTAATTTCTCATATTTCTTCTTTGGTTCAAGTAGATCTCATACTCTTAGTTAAATGAGAGCGGTCCTCCTGTAAATTTTGTCATTTTTCCTCTTCTAGGCTAAAGTTAGGGTTAATAAATTAACGGCCTTGAGTATATTTGTCCTGAATTCGTTAAAGTTAAGAATAGGCTTTTAAGTAAAGATATTACTGGTATTAATAATAAATTATAAAGAAATTTGGAAAAAAACTTTAATGCTTACCAAATGCAATTAAACACAGGTACAAAATTTCTGGCCAACATAAATGCAGATCTTCAGAAACTTCCTGAAAATAAAACAGATATCATTAGCTTACTCAATCAAAATGTTGAGTGTTTGCAACATAATCCAATTAAATTATATAAACAAATTAATTGCTGGAACATTTTTTTTTTTTTTTTTTTTCCTGGCGAAAAACCAATTGTGGTTATCATTGCCAAACAAAATCTAACAAAGAACGCAATGTTTTAAATAAATTAATAAATAAACAAATAAATAAATACAACAAAAATTACAAAACAAAATAAAACACCAACAATAAAAACAAAAAAAAACAACAATATAACAATGAAAAAATTCTTAAAAACTAAATAACAAAATAACAACAAAGAACAATATAACAGTAAATAAATAATATGTAAAACAATAATAGGTAACAATTTACCAATAAATAAATCTCAATAACATTAACAAGAACAGAAAATAAATTTAATTAAAATAAATTAAAGAAACACAGAGAATTATATGTATAAATAAAATTAAAAAAATATATATATTTATGTATTAAATTTTGAAAAATATATTCAAGTGGTGCAAGAAAGCGATGACTCGGTCAATGGCCGAGGCATCGTCCCTTAGCACCACCTTTAAACTCCCTTTTAAATTAAAAAGGGCACGAACATTGCTTACATTAACACAGTCTACTAAAATATGTTTTATTGTGAAGATACCACCGCAATATTGGCATATTGGTGGATCTTCACGACTCATCAAATATCCATGAGTTGCAAAAGAGTGGCCAACGCGAAGGCGTGTAACCACCACTTCCTCCCTACGTTTTGAACGAATTGAAGACCTCCATGGACGGACGGTATCTTTAATTTCCCTCAGCTTATTCTCAATCACGGTATGCCACTCGTCATTCCAAGCAGCGAGCAATAAATGTTTCGCGAAACACACATAATCAGATGCCATAACCAGTTGAGTAATAGGCACCAAACTTGTAGCTTTCTTCGCCGCTTCATCTGCTTTTGTGTTTCCAAGTATTCCGCAATGTCCAGGAACCCAACAGAAAGTTACCCCCACACCCCTCAATTGAAGCCTGTGTACAGCACACAAAATGTCCCCAACCAAAGGGTTGCTAGAGAAAACATCCTGAAGAGCCTGAAGAGCACTTTTGGAATCCGAACACAAAAGATAATGCGAGGATCGAGATTGAATGACGGTCAAAGCTTTAAAAATAGCAAATAGTTCTGCCGTGAAAACACTGCAAGCTGAGGGCAATCCGTACGTGTAGGTACATCCAGATGCATAAAACGCACACCCAACGCCATTGTCCAGTTTAGATCCATCAGAGAAAATAATTTCACTGTGTTGGTGAGATTTATAAATGGATAAAAATTCCTGGTGGTAGACCACAACAGGAGTATCGTGTTTTATATAACTGGACAATGAGAAATCGAAGTGCGGCGTTTTTATTATCCATGGAGGTAGATAGCACATTTGTCGTTCAAACATAGTTGGAAGTTGCAACTCAAGGTCATCCAATATTCTTAACGTTCGTATGCCAAAGGGAGCGGTCGAACGTTGACGTGTATTGTACACGTGATTTAACGTATTATAAAAGACTCTTTCAAATGCCGGGTGGTTGGGTTTGCTTCGAAGAAAAGAAACGTAAGATATTTGTAGCATCTGACGTCGTCTTGAAAGAGCGGGTTCCCCAGCCTCGACAAGAAGACTAGGGATTGGGCTAGTTCTAAATGCACCAGTAGCCAGTCTAAGTCCAGAGTGGTGGACGGCATCGAGAGTTTTCAGAACTGTAAGTCGTGCGGATGAATAGGCTTGACAGCCATAATCAATGCGCGATCTAACGACCGTGCGATAAAATCGAAGCATACTAGTTCTGTCTGCTCCCCAATTCGTACCACTAAGGACTCTTAACATATCCAATTTCTTATTGCATCTCACCTTCAAATCACGAACATGTGGGATCCATGAGAGTCTTTTATCAAATAAAAGACCTAGAAATCGAACACTATCCGTGGTTTGAAGCTGAACCCCGTCAAGAAAAAGGATCGGCTCCTGGTGTTGCCTACGACGACTAAATGCTACACATTGGGTCTTCGAAGCAGAGAATTTGAAACCTGTAGATTTTGACCATTCCTCCAATCTGTATATTGCTAACTGCAAAGATCTTTCCGCAGTTGCCATACTACGAGCAGGCACATATATACAAAAGTCATCCACAAAAAGGGAACAGTGTACCGGAGATCGTATATTACTGGTGATACTATTTATTGCAACGGCAAACAGCGTGACGCTCAGCACGCTGCCCTGCGGTACACCATTCTCCTGTGTATAGCTGTTTGAATACGTGCCTCCAAGTCGAACGCGGAAAGATCTGTTTGAAAGAAAGTTAGCGATGAATGCTAGGATATTCCCTTGTATACTCCATGATTTCAGAGTGTTCAGAATTCCTCTTTTCCATGCCATATCATATGCCTTTTCAAGGTCAAAGAAAACCGCAACGAGCGTTTGACGCAAGAGAAAGGCATCTTGAATAGCGGATTCTAACAAAACCAATTGGTCAACTGATGAGCGTCCTAGTCTGAAACCACATTGTTCGTTGCTAAGAAGGTTGTTGGTTTCTAGGTACCAGACAAGACGGCGGTTGACCATCTTCTCCAGTAGTTTGCACAAGACGCTTGTAAGTGATATAGGCCTGTAACTACTGGGGTTGGTTTTGTCCTTACCTGGCTTCAAAAGAGGAATTACAGTCGATTCTAACCATGCATCGGGGAAAGAGCGCTCCTCGAATAAACGATTGTATACTCGAAGGAGGACAAGTTTCGCCGATGATGGTAGATGTTTTAGCATGGAGTACACAATGGAATCAGGACCTGGTGCAGAATTTTTCGTTGACGCAAGAGCTGACTCCAATTCCCCTATAGAGAAAGGAGTGTTTAAAGGAGAGTCCTCAGACGACCCAACAGTAAACGGTATTGCTTCTTCCTTCAGTTTATATATCTGGAATAATCTATTATAGGCTGTAGTAGCAGAAAAGTTAGAAAAAGATGTTCCAAGTACATTAGCAATGTCATCACTGTTTGTGATTAATCTCCCATCTGGTTGCTTCAGCGCAATGGCTGGCAACGGAATTGAAGTACCACAAACTGATCTTAGTTTCCTCCACACTGTGGAGGACGGAGTTGTTCGTCTAATTGTGCTAATGTACTGTTCCCAAGAGTTCTTTCTACTCAGCCTAAATATCCTCCGTGCTTTCGCACGGAGTATTTTATATTCCTGAAGGTTTCTATTCGTTGGGTGTCGTTTAAATCTCCTAAGAGCTCTTCGTCGTAAACGGAGGATTTCTGTGCATTCATCGTTCCACCACGGCACAGGCGGTCGGCGTGGATGCGCAGAGGTTTTCGGAATGGTCTTTTCAGCGGCATTTAAAATTGCTTTTGTAAAATTTTCTATATTTTCATCAATGGGTGTCAGATAATCCATGTCAAGTGATACAAGGTAATTCGAGTAGGAGTCCCAGTTGGCTTTTCGCAAAATCCAACTGGAATTTCGAACATAACAGGTTTGGGAGTCACATAAACTGATCTTAATAGGCACATGGTCGCTTCCATACAAATCATTGAGTACCGACCATGTGCATCTAGTAGCTAATTGAGGGCTGCAAATCGATAGATCAACAGCTGTCCATCCACCAGTAGATGCTGCTAAATGAGTAGGAGAACCGTCATTTAGCAGACATAAGTCTAGTTCCGTTCTTACACTTTCAACAATATCACCTCGAGAGTTCCTAGTCGGAGATCCCCAAGACGAATGGTGGGCATTAAAATCCCCTACCAATAAGAACGGAGTTGGTAACTGGCTTATCAAATTTACTAAATCACTGTGATGCAGGTTTTCTTGTGGTGGCAAGTAGACACAACACACAGTGATTTTATACGGGACAGCTGTTTGAACGGCTACTGCTTGTAAAGGAGTTATTAAGTTTAGAGAAACAGCATCGATACAGTCACGGGCTAGGATGGCTACGCCACCTCTAGCTCGATCTTCTGTAACGAAGTCCGATCTAAAAACTGAATACTCCCTTAAATGGAAATTATGCGATTCGTGGAGATGTGTCTCCTGTAGACATACAAACATTGGGTACACATCTCGCACGAGTACTTTAAGTTCTTCTATGTGACTCCTAACACCGTTGACGTTCCATTGTATCACTGACTTGTTAATTGCAGACATTTTCTAACTCAGCAATGGATTGATCTGACACCCATTGGTGCTCTCTCCTTTCTTGCCTGGGACGTTTTTAGACGTCTCAGGCTTACATTTCTCAGATTCCATATCCACCCGTTCATGGATGGAATCTGAGGAGGTTTTGGGTTTAGGAGGTTTAGTTTTTACATTCCCTCCTTTGTTAGCATTTTGTTTAATACCCGGTAACGACGGTGGCGATGTGGTCTGACGTAACACTGGTTTACGTGGTTTCGATTTTTCCAACGTCTTCTGCACAGAAGGTTTATTACCCGTTGATAATATCTTCTGCACAGAAACACAAGGCTCACTTAGTGACTTATTTCGTGCTCCAATCCCCCCAGTGGAAGGGATAGGTACACGAGGCAAAACACTATCAGTTGCTGCAGGTTGTTCCAAATTCAAAGACGGACCATTTGTGACTAAGCACAAAAGGCGAGACACTTGTTCAGTTAGAGCTTCAATCTTCTTGGACAGCTCAGCACAGTTGGAACAAGACGATTTTGAAGCGGTCAGGGTAGCGGCATAAATCTTACTGTCTGTCTTTGGCTGAGTTGATCGATAGAGTTTTTTGGCCTCTGGAAACGACAGCTTGTCTTTCGCCATGATGCCTAGGATAGCTTTCTCTTCCTTAAAGGTAGGACAATTGTAGGATCGCGCTGGGTGGTCACCACCACAGTTGGCGCATTTCGGAGAATTAACACAATCCTTATCATCATGGCCTTCTACGCTACAAATACCGCATACGTTCTGCTTCGAACACGTAGAGCTGATATGCCCAAATCGCTGGCACTTGAAGCAGCGCCTAGGGTTAGCCACGTATGGTCTCACTGAGAGCCTTTGGTAACCTGCATGCAAGTATTCGGGTATTTCCGGCTTTCCAAATGTCACGATAAAAGACGCTGTTGCTACCTTTTCTCCTTTGTCCATTTTCATTATAGGAATAACGTCCGTAACTAACTGAGAAGACAGTTCGGACTTTATTTCATCGATTGGAAGGTGCATTAAATCCCTACATGTGATGACCCCCTTTGAGTAATTCAAGGATCTGTGGGGAGCCACAGATACCTTGACCTGGTCAAAGAAAGAGGTCATTTTAGATAGAGCACGGGTTTGTCTCTCGGTGGAAGTCGCAATTAACAGTGTTCCGTTTCTGAGTTTCTTAATAGAGGCTACTGGGCCTCCAGCACACGCAGTAATAGCCTTGTTAATCAGGAAAGGAGAAACTTTGGAAAGATCTTTCCCTTCTTCGGCACTAGAAACAACTAAATACTTTGCTGATGGCAATGTCTTCGACGTTGCCACCATCAACTTTTTACTCAAATCCTTTTCAGTATGATCGTCAGGAGAATCCTGGCGTGTTCTTTTTAAACTAGTCGTATTTGACGGGGTTTTTGAATCCATAAATATTTTTTGCCAGCCATCGTGTCAAGCGTTACGGGCGAGACTATAGGAACGGGTACACCCTTGGATCACAATAAGATCATTTCCAATCCTCAGAACTCTGAGGCCTATAGCTTTTCTCCTTAGCTCGACTGGATGGGCATCAGTCGAGGACTCGTAATACTGTGCACAGGCTCCGACACCCATGCACCGCGGACACTCCCTGACCAAGGACCGAAGCGGCTGGTAGACCAGAAACCGCGCTTACGTCTTCGGCAGAGCAAGCTCACATCAGCGTCCCAGACCAGAGTTTGTCACGCTCTGGACTTTTCAGCACTCCCAACGCGCAACGGTTCTGACCAGTCAAAATTCCCTAAGCGAAGATGTAAGTGATGGAATGTGTATAGATTGTGTTGGTGTGTGTATGTGTGTGTGTATGTTTTTGTGAGTGGTGTAGTGTTAGGCTAGGGTACCGCGAGGGACGCCAAATCCCTCGTAGGTGCGGCTAGTCCGCACCCCCCTGCGGGTAATTGCTGGAACATGTGACCATGACAAGTCCATGACCACTGAGTAGCACAATGATTTAACAAGCCCTTTTTGTAAGCGATTTTGCCCCTCGGTCATGTAGGAAAATGTTAAAGCCAGGTTTCACAAATCAAGTGTCATAATTATTTCATCAAAACCTAAAGATTGATAAATCATGTTTCACAAATCTTAATTTCATGTTTTCAATTTGTAACACACTTTAGACGGTGTTACATATTAAATTAGCAAATTTCAGAAAATAAACGAGAATAGATTCAAAATTGTAATATTGTATAACTATGTAAAAAAAATTGTTATGTATGATAAATATTTTTAATGAGATCTCTGGCTGATAGTGACATCTATCGAGAAAAACTTAAAACAAGTTATCAAGCTAGGGATGCGCCCCGGCTGATGCGCGATAGGTAGGCAGGTTGCGCGCAACTAAATTATCTCTCTCTTTTGGCCAGGATGTAACAGGGAACGGACGTCCCCAAATAGCAAGAAAATTTATTTAGTTTCTTTTTATTTTAATTAATGTAAAGTATTATTTTCTTTTAATCATGGCACAGAACACGGCATACGATACCAGGTACCAGATGGGTTGCAGACTTATTCATGGCTTTCCCGATGCTTTTCCACGAAGATGATGCCAGGCTTTACCGAGATTTTCCACGAGGAGGAAGCGAAGTTGCGACAAGTTAACACAGCTAAGTGGGCGATTTAAGACTTTTAAAACTTAATTTCAAAATTTAAAATGTTTCGCAGCAGAATTCTAAATAATGAACATTGAACTTTTTAATTAATAAGCATAATTATAATTACGCATCTTTTAATGCCAATATGTTCACATTAAATTATTAAATTTGATTATACAAAAAAGGCAAGTAAACTCGAATACATGTTCATTTTCAGCCATTGATTAATTAATTAATTGAAGGATTGCTATCCTTAAAAATTTATAAGTAAAATTAAAAATGTTCCATAATCCGTAACTGAGTGTTAAAAAATTTATGTGTCATGATTTTAATTTATTTTATCTGTCTATCTTAAAATAAAAGATTATAATTTGCTTTAATTGAATTTAAAAGAGTCATTATTTTACCAGCGCACAATTCCTTGCATTTCAGATTAATAAACCTTAAGAATTAATTCAAGAATATTCTGCTAATTTTAATGATTTAACTTGGTAATTTGAAATATTTAAATGTAACGGAGTTATAGCTTCTATTGCGTTACAGACAGACTTCTCGTTACGCCTGAACTGTAAGCAAGAAGTAAATATTAAATGTTTTAAGAGTTATAACTAAATAAAGTCCAATTTGTTTAATTATAAACCGTTACAAATTAACGCTGATATCAAAATATGGAGTTTGAGAGGCCCAATTGGCATTAACTGAATATAAATAATATAAGTACAAACATATATTATAACGATGTTATGTAAGTTTATGTGTGTATATATACATACATCATCATTAGTTTAAACCCAACATCATAAACAAAGACTTTTACAAGTCTGCTGGTTTTTTACAAACTAACTTGCACTTTATGCACAAGTTTTTACATAGACCAAACGCTACCAAGAACACATAAAAGGACTAAAAACACTTGTACTTATGTTACACTTCCCTATAGTAGTTTTTACTTTTATGATTGTTGAGGACAGTTGTTTTGAGAGATGTGCCCTGTGTCAAGCAGACCGTAACTCTGTGACATATAAATAAAAGCACTAAAAACACTTGTACTTATGTTACACTTCCCTATAGTAGTTTTTACTTTTATGATTGTTGAGGACAGTTGTTTTGAGAGATGTGTCCCTGTGTCAAGCAGACCGTAACTCTGTGACATATAAATAAAAGCACTAAAAACACTTGTACTTATGTTACACTTCCCTATAGTAGTTTTTACTTTTATGATTGTTGAGGACAGTTGTTTTGAGAGATGTGCCCTGTGTCAAGCAGACCGTAACTCTGTGACATATAAATAAAAGCACTAAAAACACTTGTACTTATGTTACACTTCCCTATAGTAGTTTTTACTTTTATGATTGTTGAGGACAGTTGTTTTGAGAGATGTGCCCTGTGTCAAGCAGACCGTAACTCTGTGACATATAAATAAAAGCACTAAAAACACTTGTACTTATGTTACACTTCCCTATAGTAGTTTTTACTTTTATGATTGTTGAGGACAGTTGTTTTGAGAGATGTGTCCCTGTGTCAAGCAGACCGTAACTCTGTGACATATAAATAAAAACACTTGTACTTATGTTACACTTCCCTACAGTAGTTTTTACTTTTATGATTGTTGAGGACAGTTGTTTTGAGAGATGTGTCCCTGTGTCAAGCAGACCGTAACTCTGTGACATATAAATAAAAACACTTGTACTTATGTTACACTTCCCTATAGTAGTTTTTACTTTTATGATTGTTGAGGACAGTTGTTTTGAGAGATGTGTCCCTGTGTCAAGCAGACCGTAACTCTGTGACATATAAATAAAAACACTTGTACTTATGTTACACTTCCCTACAGTAGTTTTTACTTTTATGATTGTTGAGGACAGTTGTTTTGAGAGATGTGTCCCTGTGTCAAGCAGACCGTAACTCTGTGACATATAAATAAAAACACTTGTACTTATGTTACACTTCCCTATAGTAGTTTTTACTTTTATGATTGTTGAGGACAGTTGTTTTGAGAGATGTGTCCCTGTGTCAAGCAGACCGTAACTCTGAGACATATAAATAAAAGCACTAAAAACACTTGTACTTATGTTACACTTCCCTATAGTAGTTTTTACTTTTATGATTGTTGAGGACAGTTGTTTTGAGAGATGTGTCCCTGTGTCAAGCAGACCGTAACTCTGAGACATATAAATAAAAGCACTAAAAACACTTGTACTTATGTTACACTTCCCTATAGTAGTTTTTATTTTTATGATTGTTGAGGACAGTTGTTTTGAGAGATGTGTCCCTGTGTCAAGCAGACCGTAACTCTGAGACATATAAATAAAAGCACTAAAAACACTTGTACTTATGTTACACTTCCCTATAGTAGTTTTTACTTTTATGATTGTTGAGGACAGTTGTTTTGAGAGATGTGTCCCTGTGTCAAGCAGACCGTACCTCTGTGACATATAAATAAAAGCACTAAAAACACTTGTACTTATGTTACACTTCCCTATAGTAGTTTTTACTTTTATGATTGTTGAGGACAGTTGTTTTGAGAGATGTGCCCTGTGTCAAGCAGACCGTAACTCTGTGACATATAAATAAAAGCACTAAAAACACTTGTACTTATGTTACACTTCCCTATAGTAGTTTTTACTTTTATGATTGTTGAGGACAGTTGTTTTGAGAGATGTGTCCCTGTGTCAAGCAGACCGTAACTCTGTGACATATAAATAAAAACACTTGTACTTATGTTACACTTCCCTATAGTAGTTTTTACTTTTATGATTGTTGAGGACAGTTGTTTTGAGAGATGTGCCCTGTGTCAAGCAGACCGTAACTCTGTGACATATAAATAAAAGCACTAAAAACACTTGTACTTATGTTACACTTCCCTATAGTAGTTTTTACTTTTATGATTGTTGAGGACAGTTGTTTTGAGAGATGTGTCCCTGTGTCAAGCAGACCGTAACTCTGAGACATATAAATAAAAGCACTAAAAACACTTGTACTTATGTTACACTTCCCTATAGTAGTTTTTACTTTTATGATTGTTGAGGACAGTTGTTTTGAGAGATGTGTCTCTGTGTCAAGCAGACCGTAACTCTGTGACATATAAATAAAAGCACTAAAAACACTTGTACTTATGTTACACTTCCCTATAGTAGTTTTTACTTTTATGATTGTTGAGGACAGTTGTTTTGAGAGATGTGTCCCTGTGTCAAGCAGACCGTAACTCTGAGACATATAAATAAAAGCACTAAAAACACTTGTACTTATGTTACACTTCCCTATAGTAGTTTTTACTTTTATGATTGTTGAGGACAGTTATTTTGAGAGATGTGTCCCTGTGTCAAGCAGACCGTAACTCTGTGACATATAAATAAAAGCACTTTAAAAAAAACACCCAATCAAACTTTAGTAAAATCTCATACCCACAAACCCCAAACTACACAAACATAACACCAAACCTACAAATTCTACACAAACAAAGCAAAAATAACCAATGCTATATAACTGAACAATATGAAATACACAAACATTTCAAACTACCCAACACACATACTTAACACCCAATTACATTATGTCCCATACACACTTTTCGACTTTATAACCCAAAATACTCTTTAAAATACATCTAATATCTCTATCCTACCCTGCCTCCACCCTAACCTAAAACACCCAAGTGGTCAGTTATGGTCTGAGTTGACACTGGGACACATCTCCTGAAATAATTGTCCTCAACAATAAAAAAAAGTAAGTGACATACTAAAATATGTTCAAGAGATTAAATATGTTTAGTGATAAAATGTCTACTGCCCTTCTTTTTGTACAAAGCTCAGAGCTTATTTCATTTCTGAATCCATAAACACTGGACATGACATCACTTCAGGATTTTGAATGAATTCAGAAAGAATGTAGCTTTTATCTTTTCTTAATGTTCCTAAAAATGTTTAGTAGCCTATAGCGTTTTCAACAGTACACAACTTCTAGCAATGAAGAAAATATTGATGGCAGTTACATTATTCTTCATTATTTGCTTACAAAGTCTAATTACTGATTGGATTGATATGTATAGTTTCTGCTCCTCTTCAGTAAAGCCTATGCCATCATTCAATTTTCCCATTTACAAACATGCATTTAGCAAGTTTTGGCATTGACATCTAAATGTAAATAAAGAGCATCTAATCAACTGCTATACATGATGAAGCTGAATAAGCACGTTCACTGTTAGAGATAAACTTACCAAATATTTCCACGATCCTTGCTGCCTTATTGTTTACACTCTCCTCTCAGCACGAATTTCTACATCCTCAAACCTCAGACAAACTGGCTTAATAGAATGTGTCACCTATTTACACAGAATAGAGATTGTAGCACTGTATATTGTATGGCTGAAA